>JAVCKT010096234.1:0-13407 GCA_032273925.1 Rhynchotus rufescens
CTCATATGATAGATGCTCCAGCCCCTTTTAGTCATCTTTTAGTCCAGCAGTTTCTCTCTGCTGGACCCTCTCTAGAAGCCCCATATCCATCCTGTACTAGGGAGCCCAGAGCTGCCCCCAGTACTCCAGGTGCGGCCTCACCAGAGCTGAGAAAAGGGGCAGGATCCCTTCCCTTGACCTGCTGGGAACACTGCTCCTGATGCAGGCCAGGATCCCATTGGCCTTCTTGGCCATGAAGGCCGATGGGCTCCTGGCCTGCATCACTGCCTCATTATGAAAATGTTCCTGCAACTTTGCTGACAAAGAAGTTTTTGTAGGATGTGACTGAAATATACCTGTTTTTCATCTGTAGTCTGTAGTGTGTTAAATATTGTGGAATCCAGCATTAAGAATTATTTTCCTTCCTCTACTGATTTTCCTACCTCACATAATTTGATGAGATCAGAGTGGGTTTAATGTTAGATGCTTGATGAGATTGGAGAAGTCACAGCTGAAACACCTCTGACAGCACTGAAACCTGTAAGGGGTGCCCATGTGATCTGCTGAAGTTTAATGGCAAAATTTTGACTTGTTTTTATCCTTCTCCATTCCCATTACAGTTTCACTTTTCCAGCTGATGAACAGAGAACATATCCCATGACCAAATATGCACCATGGCCAGTGATAGACTGACAATTATCTGTACAAACTATGTGGTGAAGAAATATCTTTCTAGTGTATGGCTCCATGTGTTGCAACTAGAAATAATCAATGTATGTCTCATGAACTGGGAAGAATGCATTGACTTTTCAGTTTCCCCAATGTTGGTATCATACTTCCTTTTATAAATATTTTCAAATTTAGCGTTTTTAGCTTAATATATCTATTTTGTTTCCTAAAATAAAATACATACACATTCTAGTATATCAACAATATTTATCACATCTACAATTTGGAATGATTCATCTCACAAGTAGAAACACATATGATAATAATTTAAAAATAAAAACTTTTTGCAGTCTTCATAAACCCTGTTCTATTCAGTAAATTTCCTTTCTACCACCCTTACTTTTTTTCTTTTAAGAAATATGTGACATTTTTAAGTTTGGAAAGCAGATTCAGAAATGGAATTTCAGAGGAAACAAAAGGAATAGAGACAATAACATCTTAGAGCATACTGTCAGTATGCTCTTCTTTCTGCAGCTGAAAGAGTTGGTGGGATTTAATATCTTTAGAGGAAGGAACCTTTCTCTTCCTTTGCTGTTTTTGTTATAGCTTTTTTTTTTCCAGAGTATAAGAAATCGAAAACTGAAATGTGTTAGATTAGCGCCTGAGCTCACTGTTAGATTCTTCCAGCTTCCATTATTTTGAGAACATGAATATGAGTTGCTCTCTTCTCTAGAACTATTCTCAGAATTCAGTTTTACTTTGTGGCAAATATCTGATTCTGAGCATATAGCCCTCTTGCTTACAATATGCCTTAAACACATGCTTTTCAGGAAAGGACCACCTTTAAGAAAGACTTTAATTTGATAGGATGCTTTTATTTGCTTTGCTGAATCAGGATTTGTGTTTCTGGTTTTGTTCCCCATGTTCTAGTAACAGCCCTAAAGAAATTATGGAGGTAGAATCATCATCTGACACTCAGAAGGCCATTTGGACTAAACCTGCTCAGCTATAAGCAGTTTCTGATTGCTAATATTTGATGTTTCACTTACCATTATTCCTCCTCTTGTTTCTTGGTTAGGTATGATGAGTACTGAGCTTTTCATCTCATCATAAGCTTTATTAACCAGCAGTGGGAAGGTACTTCAAACACAATATGAAGTCACAGAATTTGAATATCATTGAATAGAATTTAAAACATAAAAAGAAACAAACCTGACAAAAGAGACATCAGCATTTCTTTTTAACATCATAAAAATAGAAGAGAGAAAAGCACTGTGCTCCTACACTATTTTAGTCAGCTAAACAACAAAAAGAAAATAATCAGTCTGTAGTCTCTCAACCATAAAATATTTTATAGCTAGGAAAATACAGAGCCTGACAAACTTGGCAATTAATACATAGAGACATTAATGCAAAACTCATTCCATCTTTGTCTCATTACTGCTATAAAAAGGTAATTTAGGTAGGTTTTGGCAATGTGTTCTGAACATAATAAGAACCTGAGAAATGCCATTAATAATCAGACTCAAAAATTCAGTGCTTGTATCTTGTAAAGTTATGATCCTGCTTTGGCTGTGTCTTGGGAACTTGCGGACTGTGACTTATGGACTAAGCTGTTCACCACTTCCCTGTAATCTATGGCATTTACAGGGCAAACATGCATAAGCACTGCCATGCAGCTCACAGTTGTGCAGATCTCGGGTGGTTTAAAGTGAAGCCAAGGTCCTCATCCTTCCCCCCTTCTCTTGTGCAAATCACTTCTGCACAGTCTTGCAGCCTGCAGCTCATCACAGCATAGGGAAGATATTGCAAATGTCCCCTGCAACTCCTGTACTTCCCGCTGTGGCTTACCCTGAAATGGCTAAAGAGATATCCCCTAAAATTATCTGGTTACACTTGCTATCCACCTTAAGGCAGCTTAGAATAGAATTAAGGCACATTTTGAAAGACAGTCTTGCTTCAGACAAAACGAAGAAGCGATAACAAGTACATCTAAATTTATAATGGAAACAATGAAAAAAAGTCTACCCCAAACTGTGTGGTAATTAGTGCTGTTCAGGGAAATTTGGACTGTAAGTGTTTAAGAGCGAGGAGCCAAAGTTCCAAAAAAGATAAGCTAAAAAGGATTTTTGACAAATTTGACAAAAAAGGCAGAGTTCACCTTCTGTAAATTTTTTAAAAAATGCAGTGCAATTCTATCTAAAAAAACCCCACTTTTTTATTTTGTAATTTGTAGGCTTTGTTTCAGAACAGATGTGAAAGAGACTGTGACCAAATGAAGACAAATTCCTAAAAGGAAAAAAAAGGCAAAATTTCCTCAGAATGTTGTGGGGTACGTAAGAACCCCTCATTACTTCTCTAGTGTTGTTACCAAGACAAGGGGAAAATGTCTCGCTGAATATTATGGGTGTATACATTATATTATTTATATGCAGAGATAATGCACTTTTGAGCTTGGGTTGCAGTTTTGGTAATGAATCTCACATATCATTTCTAGTTTATAACTGTAGTATGTCAATATATGCATTTTTAGCCCGTGAGATATGCAATTTAAATGCCCTGGATATTATAATATCAGATATTTTCTGATTTTTTTTTCCCCAGCGAAGAATTAATACATCAAAATAGTTTTATTTAGTTGATGATCTGAAAGCAGTTCCTAAACAACACAGTTTGCTCTGAGTTCATTTGTCTATAACTTTGTCCAAATTTGAAAGTCCGCAGAAGGAAAATGCTTGAAGTTTACACATAACCCCTCTAGTTAATAGCTCTATTTCTTAAGCAGTGGGTTTTGTCTCAGTATCTAAAGTCCACTGGAAGCACAAGCAGAGAGGAAACACAGAGGAGAAAAGTTTTTTTTGCCTCTGAGAACTGGAAACATTTTTTTATTGTTATTATTTTTTATTTTAGCTCATGGGTGAGCCTCCCCCCAAACTATGTTTAAAATGATTCTGTCTCTATAACACTTGTCAATGAGCCCCATGACTGAGCTCAACAGTCTTAGGGCTACTACTGCTCTGCACCCACTAGGTAAATGTCTTTCATGTCTTCTGTGTTTCTTCCCCTGTCATCTTAGGAATAATTCTAACTCTAAAATACTTATTCAATACCAGATGGAAAAGAAGGTGAAAAGAAGGGTAAAGAGTCAAAAGAAGCTAAAAATATTGTAATCTGACACAGAAGAATTGTGCTGCTAACATCAAGAGACAACACAATCTGAATAACAGAACTCTGACTACATTAGCACTGCCTGAAGGGGAAGTCACTCCATCTCCTTTCCAGATATGCATAATGCACATGCCTGCTGATTTTTTAATTTAAACTTGTTTTGTCTCTGCACTGGCGGAGCAAACAATCATTGTGAGGTTTCTACCATGTAACTAACCACAACAACTGCTTACTATATTAACTTTATATCCATTAGGTCTTCAAGCACCAACCTTAAGTGGAATTTATTTTGGACTTGAAATGCTTATGCCAAAGGCTTAGGTAGCTCTGCAAGTTTTGAATCTGATCAATAACTGGATTTGCTGTTATCTTATTCCCATGTTAATTAATAATGTTAACAAGTTATGGAAGTAATAATAGCAATCTTATGTCCGTACAGGGTGTTGGTGTGTTTGTTACAGCAGATGGGCAGAGGACCGAAGTTTAGGATTCTGGATGACAAAAGGATTTTGTTGCTTTAATGCCCTAGAAGATCCGGACTTGGTCCTTTGGGTAAAACCATAGGCTTTACTGCTACAGACTGTCATATATAAGCACGAACTTCAGCTCCAAATATCAACTCCAGAGGAGCTGGAAATTCAGGGTTTCCTAAATTTCAGATTTTCACCCTGAAATTCAGCGTTTCACCTATTTCACCTTTCACCTGTTCACTATATCCTTTGCTGCTCCTGCATCTGCTCAGTTGCAACATTATATTCCTGGGCTGCCTGGCTTGAGACTGAAGAAGAAAAGCAATGAATTATATAGTTGTCACTAATCAGCATGTATCTTCACATGAGAGCTTTCATTCTCGATTTCAGACCACGTGGATCCAAGAGTTGCCATAATAGTTAATAACCCTTTGACAACTGACAACTTGCCTCTAGAATCAAGAATCACCTTTTTTTTTTTTTTTTTTTTTTTTTTTTTTTTTGCACTTATGCTACTCAAGAAGGCATGCTCTTCTGGTATGGCTTGGTACATCAGAAGCAGCTTTTCCCCTTTATTTTTCTACCGTGAAGTAGGTCAGCCAGCTGACAGTATGTCAGTAGTGCCTTCAGTAGTCTTGGGCTGCCACCTTAGCTTCCATCACATTTTGCTTCCACATCTCTTTCAGCTCACTGCCCTTTTGCAGAAACATTAATCTAGTGTCCTTGCAATGAAACTGTGTTTAGTTTTGCGTAACTTCAAAATTAAAACACATATTTAATCATGGTGTGAAGACTGAATGCAGAAAGTATTTCCTGTGATTTACAAAATTCTTTTATTCTATAACAATTCGGGTTCTAGCAATTTCTTTATAAGGAAGAGAATGCAGACAAGTATTGGAATCAAGGCTTGGGATGTTTATTTATTTATTCCAGAGAAAATTCTGCATTTCAAAGGCCGGATCTATGCTTCTCAATAAAACCCAATGTACTCTCACCAGAGCTAACACAGGATGTGTGTTCAACCATTGAGTGCAAAATAAAGAACTGATATCTCAGTTCAAAATACAAAATAGCTGTTTTAGCCTTCCAGCATGTCAGCTAGTAATTCCTGCTTTTTAGTGGAGAAAAATAATTCAGGGCCAGATTGCACTGAAGTGGCTGAAATACTTCAGGAACTGTTGACATTTCTGTTAGCTTGTGTATCTGTATTTCCATCACTGTGCAGGGTTTTACACTGATGAATATGTATAAGTAATTTGAAAGGGAGCCATAAGATTGATTGATTGATAGATACTACTTATGCAGTTGTTTTTAAAGTCATGTGATGCAATGCTGTTTCTTGGTCAGATATGTATAGCGAAAACCATGCTAGACTAAACTAACATAACCTAACTAATAGAGGTTATGAGGCTCTGCAGTTCTAACACGGTTAGTATTACTTCTAGCTCACTATGTTATTAAAAATACCATTTTTTTCTATCCAGCAGCAGGAGTAATTTTCAAGTTGGGAGTTTAGTAGAGCTGGCAGAAGAAGGTGAATCTCACGTTATGTTAAGAGCTGTAGGTTTGGTCTAAGGCATTTTCTTCTCTTTCCCGCCTTGCTTCCTGAGTCATCAGATTAGCAACTTCCGAAGAGTAGTTGATGCCACCTACAGCACATCCCTACTTTAGGATGAGATGAGTCACCCTCTGAAGAAACCTATCCCACTCCAGTGATTATAGAAGAAACCTAATCACATAACGTAAGACTAGCTGTGTCTCTTTAGACAGCCTAAGTTAGGCTAGAGGAAGGCTACTTAGAGCATTTGCCAGCCGTGGCTGTCAAATTCTGCACAGGAATAGAGCTCCGGCTGGAAGTGGTGGGCTAGGGACCACACTGAAAACCTTCACTCAGGGGAACTGCTTGTGTTACAGCCTGCAGACTGCTGATTATAATACAGGTGCAGCAAAGGGTTCACAGCCACATGCTGTCCTTTTAGGACAAAGCCAGAGCCGGTACAATTGGTTGTATTCATGGGGTTTTAAATTGTGTGAGGAGGCACAAAATGTGCCTGAGAACTGGAGATACAGAAGTAGAAGAATAATGCAAATATATTATTCGAAAATACAATGATTGGATTTCTTTTTTTTTTTTTTGGTAGCAGTCATTTCATTAGATGGAATAATGGGGAATAGCATCTGGCTGTTGTATCATGCCTCAGTCAGTGGAGGCTTTGTGAAGCACCCGCTTTAAGGTAAAACCCCAAAGAGGATTTTGATTTATGTTGTGAAGACCTGTACAGGATTCTGTTCTCTTCCTTTTTGTGATGGTTCTGTTAGATTTATCTGCTACGCAATGGATACATGTGGCTTGTATATTTCCTTACATTGGCATGTAACTGTTAAACTATAGTTTAAGCAAAAGTAAGTCCATATGGCACAAGGTTGTTTCGAAAGTGAAACTATGGAGAGAAAAACTTCTCCATTTCCAATAGAATAAGGTGTTTGGTTTAGAAACATCTGGAAATGTTTCTCACTAAACATCTGATTTATAGGATTAGAAAGAAATATGGCATGCTGATTAACAGAAAAAGAGATACTAATTCAGTTTTTAAAGAATAGAGGATATTCTGAGATTTTTTTAGATTACTGCATTCATCTGTTTCTTTTTATAACCGACAATAAAAATGCCCGCCAGATAGTGTAGTGTGATGCAATTTGGCTGGGATGTTATCTCATCTGATGTCTTGAAGCTGAAGTCATTTATTTAGACACTGGGAACTGCCATCTCTTTTTCTTAATCTACTGGCCACTGATGCAGCCACAGTATATGGATCCAGCAGTTCTGTAGGCAATGTACATATTGGACACCTTCATGATGCTCAATGAATTGGTGTGAATTGTAACTGCATTTATCTAATGGCACTCAACAAACAAGCATTTGCAATAAATATGTTATTTCCATAATTTTAAAGAGTCATTAAAACATGAGTCTCTTGACACTTAATTTCATGTTCCATCAAGTACACTTGCTTATAATTGAATCATTGTTTTGTTTATATTTCCGGGAGAGTTTTTTCTTTTAATGTTAAACTAGATATGATAAAGGTATAGATGATAAGGAAAACATAATTTAAGAACTGTAGACAAAAATACTTACTGATTTTTTTTTGAGTTTCTCTGTTTTGTTCTGTTCCCAACATTTTATTTTTCATATATTATCTGATGAAATATTTCCCTCACTTTCCATAGAAAAGTGTGGTAAAAATAATTTTTGAAAGAGCCTCCTTAAGGCTTGCCAGTAGGTTAGCTCTACTCCCATATATGATACTGAGAAACCTAAAGTGACAACTTTACTTAAATTAAATTATGTACTGATATATAAAAACACGAATCAATCAAAACTGAAGTGACAGGGATCATTATTACATTGAATGCAGTAAGAAAAAAGGAAAGATTCAATATAAAAGAGAAAAGAATTTGTTCCACAATGACAGATTGAGAAGAAAGGTTGAAAGCTAAACCTATGATAATAGAGAGCTTTTCTTAGTTTTTTTTTGCTACTATCTAGGGAGATACAGGATAGTGAAGACTGAGTATCTGAGTGCTGTTCAGGTGTCATGGTTCTCACTCTTTGCTTCTACATACTCTTTTTCATATTAGGAGCATTACCCTCCATTTGTAGCTTCAGTAATGGGAGCTTCTGTCCAGACTCTGTTATCACACAAGTTTGACTTGTGGATGGAAAGGAAGAGAAGTGAAGCTGCCTGTGTGTAATTTTCCCTGGTGTGTACGTGTGTGTGTGTGTATGTGTGTGTGTCTATGTAGGTATAAGTGATATTTCCAGCCCTGGCCCATATAAAGCCTGAGACAGAACAAGTTTTGTGAAATTAGGATATGATGGTTCATTTTCTGAATATATTTCTATTCATACCTTGTATTTGTTAGCCTAACAAAAATAGCTCTTTTAAAATGATGTCTACGCTGAGCTTTATAGGCAAGATAATCTGTGTCTAAAAATTGTCTCTGTTAAGTAAAATGCATATATATTTATCTTAATTTGGAGGGGTAGAGAGAATGAATAGTTCCGTTTTGCTTATTGTTTTTTGTTAGGATTTCTAGAAGCTCTTTTTAGGATACCTAAACACTGTTGCAGATGTTGGACTGGATGGCATGTGGAATATGGCGCAATTTGTGTTAGTGGGCTCTAATGTAGCCTATGACAACTGAGTAGTCTCTTGAAACTTCCAAAAGATCATATTATAGAAAAAGGAAGTGACAGAGAAGGATTCAGTGTGCAACCTAAATGTTCTGAAGAGGTAATCTCCTGGAGATTTTCCTTCCATGGACTTGTTCCTTGGACTCCTGTAATCTTTGAACAGGATTTGACAGAGATTTGTTATTCTCCTTAGTATCTATTCCTATTTTCACTGATCCTGTAGCCTGATCTGGTGCTCCCTAGTTCTTGAACTGGCTATGTCTGCATGGATATTGATGTGCCAGGACTGAAATTGAGGATTGTGTTATTTTAGCAGTACTCCAGAGAGTCTCCCATTGGCAGGGAGCCTTCAAGATGACCATGGTTGTCACAGAATCACAGAATGGTTGAGGTTAGAAGGGACATTGGAAATCATCTAGTCCAACCCCCCTGCTCCAGCAAGGACACCCAGAGTGTGTGGCTCCCTTAACCATGCTAATTCCTGCAAATGGTTCTTCAGACTTTGGAAGATCAGCAGTTTGTTGATCATCATGTCTACTTTTCAAAGGATTTCCCCACAATAATTTAGTGCAAAAAAATGATGTTTAAGTGGATACCAAGGTTAAAAAAAAAAATCATGAAGCAATTTGAAAGCTACTCCCATTTCCATTTTATACTGTTTCATATTTTGTTTGTTTGGGCATGCTGGGTTCTCTTACACATGAACCTGGTCATTTTGCCTGCTCCGTTAGCTTTCTACTCTTAGCTTTTTGTCTTGGTTATTCTTCTCCAGTAGAACTATTCACTCCCTAAAGCTTATTGGCTTGGACATTTTCTTGCAAGGTTTTCTTTCATCCTTCTCTTCCTATGGGGAGTTATGACTTACTGCTGAAATTAATCACAGAATAATCACAGAATATTCAAGGTTGGAAGGGACCTCTAGAGATCATCTAGTCCAACCTTCCTGCTCAAGCAGGCACACCTACAGCATGTGGCACAGGATGGCATCCAGATGGGTTTTGAAGACCTCCAGAGAAGGGTTTTGAAGACCTCCATCTATGTCAGGAGAAAATATTTCGGCATCAATCTTTCTTTATATACACAAGTCATTAGATACAGATGCAGCTAAAGCCACGAGATTTGCCAGGTGCAGGTGAACGGGCAGACTCGGAGACTCAGTAGAGTCTTTACAATATAACCAGCTGTGCTGAAAACTCTCTTTCCTTCTGGCAGCTACATGTGCCTGGAAAATACTGACTTGCTGTGCTTGAACCATAATGCTCAGGGGACCTTGAATCTTTAATTTCACTCATTCAATCAACTATTATGCGGTTTGAGCAAATGCAGAACCGAGAGAAAGAACTTTGTGAAGCGAAAAAGGAGAAATTAATTGCTTTTGGAAACCACAGTCTATTGGCAGGATATCAGCTGATTAGTTACAACAACATAACTGTTGTGCAGCATCAGAGGTGCCTTTATGCAGAATGTGTGCAGATGGCACCCGTAACCTTCATTGCAAATTACAGTTACATGGACACACTACTGTTGCTCACACCACGTCCTTGTTAAGCTCCACTCAGTGGGAATGGGAGAAAAAAGCAGCTTCTCCTGCAGGCACTTGGCTGGATTGAGGCTGTCTCCCTGCCTGTCTCCTTACAGCAGATTAACACAAATTTGTTTTGAGCTGTGAGAAGCCCAAAACTTCCATGAAGCCATAGGAATTTCATCAGTCACTCATGTGCCAGAGGGAAAATCCTTGCTGGCAAGGAGTGAAGCACATATTCTTTTCCATCATTAATGTACGTTGCCTTGAGTAAAACAAGAAAACTTAAACCCCGCACATTTAAGAAAGCATCACATTCTCACTGAAATCAATGATTATTTTGCCTCTGATTGTAATCAGAGCAATACACAGAGTCCAGATTCAAAGCAACACATTGGACAAAGCGTGGCATGTGCTGTTTACTGCCAGGAGCATTTTGACCATGAAATAAGATTCCTCCATCTACGGCTCAGTACAACGAAAACATCAATAGTGTTCTTAAAATCATAAATAAAATTCTATTTCATTTTCCCTTACTCCCTTATTCCTAATTCTATTTCCATTTCCCCTTTCATTGTCCTTTCAAATGCAACAGTTTGAAGTGCTTGTACTCATTAGTATTAAAATTGGAAGGGCTCATGTTCGATGGAGAAAAGCGTGACTGATGTTTGCTGTAGTAATTTCACAGCTGCTGACCACTAGTGTAATTGGATAGAAGCCCTGAAAAAGCCCACATGTTCTTCAAGAAGTAAAACTAAAGTGAGTACAAAAATGAGAATGGAAAATAATCTGTAAGTAACCTGTCAGTCAAAATGAGAAGAGACAATAGGAAGTACCAGTAAAGATGACCTACGAATACTAGTAATATAGGATCATAAAGGAGAAACATAAACACAGTTTACATAGCTGCACGGAGCTGGCTGAGACACCACGTGTTGATGGTGAACCTCAAGCCTATTTATCCACATTAAAAATCCTTGGACTTAAAATGCAAAGAGCAATGAAGTGTGTCCCAAGGCAGGGGACTTGCTCTGTATTTCACCTTCTACATATAAGAACGTGACTATGGTGAACAGTTAAGCAATCCAGTAAGGCTAGCTAGATGGAAGACCATTACAGGCTTGCAAACAAGACCATTACTTCTTATTTTATATGCAAAGTCTTGCATCTGGTATGGAATAACAACACAGGCTGGTGGCAACAACTGTCTGGAAAGGAGCTCTGCAGAAAAAGATTTGGGGTCCTTCAATAAGTGCCCTTGCAGCAAAGACCAGCTGCATCCCAGGCAGAATCAGCAGCACTGTAGTCAGTAGGTCCAGGGAAGACATCCTTCCCTGTACTCTGCACTGGTGAACCTGCACAGCACATATGGGGAGCAACTGAGGAGCTGGGTTTGGCAAGTCTTGAATAAAGAAGCTCAGGGGAGTCTGGATTCCTGTCTGCAACCACTTACCAAAGGAAATGGGGAAAATGGAGCCAGACTCTGCTCAGAGATGCACAGCATAAGGACAAGAATGGCACAAGCTGGAAAATGTGATATTGAATTAGATGTAATGACTTGTTTCTTTTTACTGTTAGGATGGTAATATCCTTGGATAGAGGCCCATGGAGGCTACGGGATCATTGTCTTTGGAGGTGTGGAGCTGACAACCCTGGCCAGAGCAAAGCAAAGAATGACAGGGAGAAGTGCAGGGAGTGGGGCACTCCCCCAATATTCAGGAACTTCTCACGTACAGAAGCTGAAATACTTTTGATGAGATTGTTTCATTCCTCTGAGCAATGCTTCTTTCTGACATTAAGCTCTATTTCTCGATGGCTGTATCCTTCTACGGTCAACCAGCTCCTAATTTCCAAAGCGCTAATAGGTTTTTTTTTTATTCCTATGCCATACATCCATCTGTATCCATATGGAAAAGCCTTTGTTCATTTAAAGTGTGCAGTCTGCACTCTGGCACTTCTGTATTGTTGCTTTTCCAGCTGAAGTACCTCTGAGCCAGCTCAAAACCTCGCTCCATCCTTACAGATGTGAAACTCGGCCAGTTCCGAGCAGCGGCACCTCCTCACACCAGCGCAGTCAGGGGGAGCCAGTCTCAGAAACTGATCTTAATACACAGCATATTCGTCCAAACCCCTCCTCATCCACCTTGCCCAAAGATTTGCATTTTCCCAGAGCTCTTCTGGTGCTTTTCCATGCTGCCTGCCTTTAGCTCTGTACCAACTGACAGTTGTTCTCTCTTTGTCCGCCTGTTCAAAGCAGAACGCAAAGCAGAATGTGGACAAGTGCAAAAAATCCCACACTCCTGAAGCTTTCCTCCCCACCAACGCTCCCGTAAGGTCTCTGATGATGAGCAGGAGCATTCGATGGACAAGTGGTTGAAATTTTTTCAACTTTGAAATATTAGCAGGATATATTGGCCATCTCTTTGATTGGACCCAGGTAGTTAATAGGTTTTACTCAAGCCTGCTCCAGTCAATGCATCAATTATTGTTAGCATGAGATGATCTAGTTCATCATTTTACTTTGTGATGAGCTAGACAGAGTGAATGTAAATTGCCATGTCTGAATAGAGGAAATGGCTCTTAAATAAAAAAAAAAGAGCACTGTTTATGCACCATCCCTAAAACCAAAACTACATTTATTTGTACACTTTGTACAGACATGGCTTCCACTTCCCCTAAAATGTAAGGGGAAAAAAAGTGGGAAAAAAGTCACATTCAAACTGAACTTTCAGAAAAGTTCAATCTAAAAGAACTGCAGCCTGCCTTAGAACTAAACTCAACTTCTATTAGCAGATGTTGATTTTACCCTTTATATACTTATACTTGCATACAGTCTAAATACATCGGAAAGCATGATATAGCATGATCTTGATCTAAGGCTGAGCATAAGGAAAAAAGTAAGCAATTTTAGCCGACCGTGTACTTTTATGGAGTGTTTATGAAAGCAAACACAAGGGCAACATTTCATCAACAGGTCACAAGACTTTTCCCAGGGAAGGCCATTTTCCCTGCCGTGTCAAGACTGACATTCCTTTTTGTGGGATATGTTCACGAGGCCTGGCTGAGGTGAAGATTATTCACTCAAGTTTGATGGGTGCCCGGTCATCCCTAAGCCTTTTGAAGACGGAGGAAAAGGATGACACAGGGACACGTCCATGGCCCATTAACCATGTGTATTTATTTCCTCAGTGTTAAAAACAGGGCGCTTGGGTGCCTAAACTGAAGCTTGTGACGTGTAAACAGAGGGCTGATGACAAAATATTTGGCCACAGGTCTTTTTCAAAAACGCTTCTGAGGGTATTTGGGAGAAATGTGAGAGAAGATAGAGAGAGAAAGAGAGAGAGAAAGAGAGAGAGAGAGAAAGAGAGAGAGAGAGAGAGAGAGAGAAAGAGAGAGAGAGA
>JAVCKT010096235.1:0-13407 GCA_032273925.1 Rhynchotus rufescens
GCCGAGAGAGAGAACGAATGTACTGGAAGAATTGTAAACATAATAATCACAATGATTATGAACAAATATGAGATATCACGCTTAATGTAAAAAACTCACATTGGGCTCTTTAAATAATGCATTGTAAAGAGACTGTAGCTGCTCAAAATTGAATTTGGACAGAACGCCAGGATCAGCACAGGCTTAATGCATTACTGTAGCAATGGTATTGCCCAGAACAACTGGACTCCACTACATGACTGTCCACAGAGATCATAAATTACTTCTGGAATGGGTCTTACTTATGGCAATTTCAATATGAGTACAGTATTCAGTCAGGGAGTTGGCAGAACATGCAAAGGCTCGTTCAAATTGCCTCAATCCATATTACAGCTTTTAATTTATGGTATATGCTTGATAATCCAGCAGGGCCACCTATTATTTTGGCAGACCCCCAAACACACTTCAGTCTTTCCCAGGCTACAGTTCACACTAACAAAGGGAACACCAAATGTTTGGCCATTTTAAACTGTTCTGAAATCAGCACATACCAGCCTAAGGAGATGAAAGCCAGAGAGGTGGCATCCCAGTTCTGTTAGGAAACATTTTCATAGCAGACAATTTTCCATAAATCTGAAAGTTCCTGAAATAGGATGGCCTTTTAATATAAGATCGTGAATACCTGTAGATTTGTGAGGTCCCAAGATTCATAGTCATCATCAGTGCACTCCCTGGGGAAGGATGGTCTGAAGTCTACCTTCACCAGTTCCCAGTCGGAACGGTAACTAATATGTCCAAAGACTCTGAATAGAAGATCAAGAGCAAGATCTTACAAGAAAGAAATACCATACATTTGAGATTTCAAGTTTTCAGTTGTCTCTCCTGATTTCCATTGGCACAATTCCTTACTAAAACGTCCTTGGGATTTGTTGTTCTACATTTTGTTTTTTTAAGATATAATGTGCCTACTTAGAAAACATTTGTTAGTTGTCCATGGAACTCTGCAGTGAAAAGATAAAGTTTAAAAGTTTACTGATTGGTTATTTTTCCCCCCAGCAAACCATTAAATTCCTAGATAGAAATATAATACTTTCTCCAACTGGGAATCGAGCACTTTTGTTTATTATCTGGTATATGAAATGTATGGACATCTCAGATCTTGACCACAGGTCATATCAAAGAGAATTTGATTTCCAGGTCTGCCATTCATTTCTATCATTATGACCTAACAGCTTCAACTTTCTGTAACTTGCCTATCATAGCCTTCAAATGGCAATATTGCTATTGGTCAAACTTACAGCAGAATTATGAAACTGTATTCATTTCCAAGGAATATTGTAAACGTGCTGGAGATCACAGCACAGTTACTGTAAACACTGCGCTGAAGAACTCTGACTCTCCTCTTCCCTCCCTGAATTCCTTTTTGAACAACAACAAAAAAAGAGAACCTCCTTGCTTTAAAAAATAGGCTTCATTTCCAAAGCCAAGAATATCAAAGTCAGATTTATTTCCAAAACAAAATGGGTAAGTATGACATCCACCAACAAGTTAGAATGGATAAAGACTGTGTGCAAAAGTCAAATATATTTGTGGTTTGCATTAGAATGATCAGATTTATGTGATTTGTTTGCCAAAGAATTTAAGGCTGATCCCAAAGCCAGAAATTTCTGTGCATTTCATACTGCATAGAGTTCACCGTCCAAGAATTCTCCAAACTATTTCACTAATTTTCCTCAGTTTTCTTCAAATCCAGACACAGCAAGAGTGGTAGAAATTTGCAAAAAGTACTCTGCACACTGAGTCTCTTCTTCACTTGTCCTGAATACCAGGCTCAAAGTAGAACTAGGATAAAGCAGAAGCGAGGATATAGTGGATTCTCTGCAAAATACAGAGGCAACAACATTGCACTAAGACTGGTACCCAGCAGATGGACATATAAATCCTAAATCTACCAGAGGCTGAACATCACAGAGTATGTGGTGTAGTAATTTCCCCTTGTCCTTCCTAGTGTCTCTGCTACTCAACCACGGTAAAGTTGTAGATACCATCTAGAGATGGCTGCCCATATACACTTTATAATGACTGAATAATCCAGGCTTACTGGAAATTTCACCATCCCAAGTGCACTTAATTAAACAGAAATATGCATTTCTTCATTTTGTATTTTTTACTCTTTTCTAAATAAGCCTCTGAGATTAGGACTTAGATGACCTAGCTTCTTTCTTTTAAAATCTACCCATGGTTCAGTAGTAGAAACAAAATACAGAAAATCTAACAACTGTAGCTCAGCTGTATGAACACACAGGTGTGTGGTCCCATTTTCCTTCCATTCTACAGGGTTGCTTTGCACTGAGAACTACAAGATTGGTTCCCTTTTTCTGGTTCAGTTATGTCCTAAGAGCTCCTGTCACCATATGCTCTTACTCACAGGTAGTTACATATGCTATAAAGTGACTACTTAGGTGGTCTCATGCTTTTTACACAATGCCTACTTCAACGTGATCTGTTTTGCTGACAGGTATGAAGTGTCTTTTGCTTAGTAAATACCTGTTCCTTTTTTCTCCCCTCTAACAAAGAAGGGAGACTTGACCACGTGCTTATGCAGCCAGCTGCCTTAGAGAATGCTTCTTTCCAGACCACAAAACATTTCAAACTATTTGCATGTCTTTTAATAAATCACCTACCAACAAATACGTTTAAGTGCAAGCACCAAAGCGGTGTCAAAGCCTCATTCCTGAGTACAGAAGGTTACTTTCTACAGAACAAATGAATTTTTCGTCATTCATACTAGATATCTCAGACAGATTAGGAAGAGAGAGGGAAGGAGATGGTTTGAGGGTATTAGTTCTTGGCTGGCACCAGTCAGCACAGAATGCATTTTCCAGTGACAAGAGAGAATCCAGTTTCAGATAATTTCTGCCTTTCCTTTTTAGATCAAAAAATCATCCATTTATATTTTAACATTGTAT
The DNA here is from genome assembly GCA_032273925.1 of Rhynchotus rufescens. NCBI lineage: Eukaryota > Metazoa > Chordata > Aves > Tinamiformes > Tinamidae > Rhynchotus > Rhynchotus rufescens. The sequence continues at coordinate 2,949 of JAVCKT010096235.1, forward strand.
TGGCATTAATTTAACAGTAGCCAGAGTAGAGCTATGGTTGGGGAAAGGACAGGCACAAGCACTTCTGGCCAAGCATTCAGACTGTAAAACAACTCTAAACAGGAGTGTACAAAGAACAGGGAGTCTTACTGCTAGTTCAGCTTTGATGCAATTAACATATAATTTACATTGGGAGAACTGGTTTGGGCTCTGAAGGAAAGGACCTTCTGTTGAATAGTGAGATTCTTCCATTCAACTTTCATTTATAGCATTGCAAACATGCTTCTGTGTAACATAAGTGCTTATTTTAACACCAGTACAATGAGGGTAAAAATAAATCTTTAATCAAAAGCTACACTTGGCAATAAAAGTTGAGAAACATTTAGAGAAATTGTATTAGTTCAGGACTGCAGGGAATCATGAAATTCTCCTGAAAAGAAAAAAAAAAAGCTCTGAACTATTAATAATCTTTGAGACCTCATGGAGGATTAAGGTGATTCCAGAGGACCTAGGAGACAAATAATCTGCCTAAATACAAGGCAACAAAAAGGATAAACTTGGGAATTACAGAGTTCACTTTAATGTCCACAAAGATAACCAAGTGGCTCAACCATCCATTTATAGACACCTTGGAAATAATTAAGATGATAAACAGCCACTACTGATTTATTCAAAACAAATCATGTCAAACTGATGTAATTTTCTTCTTTAACAGGAAAATTGGCCCAGTGGATAAAAGGATAGGAGTAAATGAGGCACATTATGACCTTTCTTAAACCTGCTAGGCAGCTCCAGCTGATATTGTCTTAAATGGAAACTGTATGATGGGTCCATAGTCAATGTTTTAAAATAATAATTGTGTTGTCAAAGAACAGACATACACAACTTTTGTGAATAACATAGAATGAAATTATTGGAATTCAAATTACACAACTGATGGAAGAAAAGCTCCCTTTTCCAAAAGGAAAGGTTGAAGAATTATGGTGAATTGTATCAAGAATGCAATGTTGCTACAAAAGAAGAAAAACTAATTCTAGGTTGTATTAAGAACTGTCAGATATAAGACATGGAGGTAATTATTTGGATAAACTTGGCAGCGGTGGAGCCTCTGAAAGAATACAGTGTCTAATTTGGGATGTTACATGCATATTTAGGGACTCACTGAAAATGGACTAGAGGAGGGGCAAGAATGACTCATAAACTGTTTAGAATACGTAACCAACAGAAAAATCGAAATAACTGTGTTTTCTTGTGGAAAAGACAGAGCAGAGAAGTAAAATAAAATGTCTTCAATGGGTCTTGCTATAGACTGAGAAGTCTTCAAAGAGACCTGAAGTAATGGCATAAAAGGGGAAGGACAAAAATCAGGCTTAAAAGATGTCACTAAAGAATTCTGAAATAGTAACGTAATGAGCTACTGAAATTGTCTATTCTCCCTTAGAGGAGGGCAGAAATACAGAAACATCTGGATGACAGCTAGGGATTTGGTAATATTTTAAGATATCTCCAGCTGAAGATCTAGTAATTTTATTGAAAAAAAAAAAACAAAAAAACAGAAAATGCTGTAGAAATTTTGGAAATTCTACTATAGAAATACAAAAGACATGAGCAATATCTATGTGAATACAGCAAAGGCATTGATTTTACTGCCTTTGCTGGATTAGCTATAAGCCTCTCAGTGGACTTTCGGTAATAGAAAGAGCACTTCTGCCTGGCAGTACAGTCTCTTGTTGAAAAAATAGTGATTTCTATTATGGCTTTACTAATTGTACATACCTATGACCGTAATTTGACAGAACACAGGAACTATACCAGTGATCCAACCATTCTCTAAGTTAAAAAATATCATGAAATTTGATGAACAGTGTCTCATTGACACAACCACAAAAACATCATGTAAAATGCAACCACACAACTTTGGGATTCATGGAACGAATCCTCAAAGGAATCAAGTATCTTACAAGCATCCAGTTAAGCAAAATGTTTGAAAGTCTGCCTGCATAATTATTAATGTTGTTGCTGCAACAACAGTTGTAGCCTTACTGAGGTTAGGAGTTTGACAACACATCAGAACATCCTGTTCTAATGTATAGCCAAGTAACTACTGTTCCAAAATAAGATGTTTTCCAAAAAGGATTTAATGTTTAAGCCAAACATACGAACTTCACTAAAGAATTGCAATGTGGCAGCCATAGTGTAATTGCTCATAAGCACAATATCTCTGTCCAATAAAATCATGCATGTGAAAAAAAGGAATGGTGCAGCAAATGTAACGGATAATTATAAAGATATCTAGCAATTCATTAGCTAGTACAATATTCTTCCTGATTAATTATAGTTCATTAGAAAGCCATCTTATTAACTCTATTTTAGCTATGAAAGACAATGCTAGATAGTTTCTGAAAAAAATTCCAATGACTTCAGAACTTTTTTCAAGAATTTGAAATCCATAATTTCAAATTCGCCATTTCAGTTGCCATCACAACTTTCTATGTTTGTTCCTACTTAATTTATGAGCATTCATTCATTTATACATCTTGTTTTTTAATTTGATTGCATCACTTGAAAGCCAAGACGATTTAATGCAGCTTTTATGCAAACTCATTTGAACTATTTGCTGGAGGAATTCTAGTTATTTCTGTCCCCAACAAGGTTCATAATCATGGCTTTGAGAAGTCTGTCTGACCTACCCACAGGATACTCGAAGCAATGGAGCTGCCTGAGACGGCTTCACGTCACTGGTGAATATCTGAGAATGCTCGAAGATCTTGGAGCTGAGGAAGTGGTCCTGCTCGACCACACCATGCTAATCAGGAACACAGCACATGTGGAATTTATTCAGATGTTTAACGTGGTAACTTAAGTTGTCCAACTTTGGCGCTCGCACTGAAGGACAGTGATGACAACAGCGTGACACACGGCTACTCTTGCTGGAAATCAAATGACCTTTTTCATTCTAGACAAATTTTTAATCTCCCAATCTCCCAAGTACTGCACTGGCTTTTGCTCTCCTTATGAACAAACTGTTCTGAAACAGCATTCTGCCAAGGTAGCAGAATTTGTCTGCACAGTCCAGAACCACGCTGCTGACACACTCTACCAGCTGGATGTGTCACGTGAAGGTGGAAAAGGACTTTTTGTGATTCAAGAGATCCCTCAAATATGTAACGTTGGCAGTTAAAATCTAAGACTTGAATTAGGGTCAATTCAATGCCAACATCACTTATATGTGATGTAATTTCAATGGTTCTAGTATTGTGTAACAGATTTAATAATTTTTTCTAAGCAGTACCTAACATGAATAAAAAAGTATGTACCCAGCATTCTCCATGGAGCTAAGCCTCAAAATTCAATAACGTGCCAAGCTCAGAAAGGAAAACAGACTCTCAGGGCTGAGAGTTAACTATTTAAATAACCCTCTGTCTCCTGAAAAATCACAGAGTCACACTGAAAAGTGGTATTTGGGTTTTGTTCCATAAGATATGGCTTCTAGAATAAATCATATTAGAAGGAACTACAACTGCAAGTAAATATACTGCACTGTGAAATATCTCTTTATTTTTATAAAACAGGTGCAAATTCAGATTGAATACTTATTCCTTCTTATAGTTAGATTTCAGAGGAAACTCACATTAAAGTTGCAGCAATATCCTCAGCTGTCTGTTACATAATGAGATTTTTCACGTCAATTTATGGTGAGCTCGAAGAGCTGACAGTCCTTTCCTTCTTTTATATCTTTACTACAAATGATGACAATATAACTGAAAAGGCAAAAAAATGTGCCCATCTTTGTTGCTCTTTGTACTATCTATACTATTATCATGCCTTGAACATATAGCAAGATAGATGGCCTCCCGTGTTAGGGAGCATACAGAAATGATCCTGATGAAGGAGTAATTTGATTAGGCAGTTGTACTGGGAGAAAGCACCTTATCTCCTGTGTAAATAATGTCAATGGGCAATGTTCCACGTGCCTTACACAAGAGGTGAAAGTATTACAGAAATTATTACAGAAATTTTTTCAAGAGAGTAGAAGTTAGAAGAGTGGATTAGCCATTACTATGAATACACTGTTACTTTAAGTCTACTATTTTCCAAAGTGAAACAGAGCAATCTTTATAGATCTGCTTTCATTTTAACAATTCTTTTTGCCTTCTTTACACTACTGAAAAAACAACTAGAAAAAGGTAACTAAATAAGTCAAGGAGTTCAGTCAAATGGATGAAAGTAAGGCAAGATTCAAGCTTCAGTCTGTTACACATCAAGATTGTAATTCAGCATATTTGTGTAATTCCCCAAAAGAACATAACAAAGGTCACATTTTCAGTGGCCTTCCTAAATTGCAACTAGGGAAATGATGAATGCTTCCAAGTGCAAAAGTAGACACCTGCCTACATAATCGGCATATACAATAACTTTGTATAAACACTGCTTGTGTACACAACATATTATGTGCAAATACCTTGAGACACTTATGATTTAAGGGCCTTAAACTACAAACACATGCATCTATTTAATACTGGGTTTTGTTTTTTCCTTCTTCTGGTTTGTCTGCCAAGGTGAAAAACGAGGGGAGGAAACAATTTAGTTGAAATTGAACCAAAACATGCTTTTTCATTGTTTCCTGCCAGAAAAAAAAAATTGACAATCATTCTTTTATGCCAAAATATCTTCATTTGAGGTCTTTTGGAGAGAAGAGGAATGTAAATGAATGCTTAGGTTCCGAGAACTGATGGTGAAGATCAGGAAGAGGCTGCTCACATTTTATGCAGCTTAGTAGCTCCATAATGTCCGTGAATTACGTCCAACATTTTTTGCATATATTTGGTAAAATCCTTTTCAAGAACGGTTCTCCTTCAGCTAAGGAGAAATCTGAAACCATAAAGGATATCTTTACATCATTCAACTGTCTGCTATCATGTTAAAAATTCAATTTATCAGTATAAGTAGCATTTTAAGTAAATACTAACTTCCATTTTTCTTTACTTACATATTTAACAAGCAGATCTCTTGCCACAAGGAAGAACTTTTTCATCCAGACTTTATTTACAGGCCTGAAGCAAATGGCTTATGTTCTCCTAAACTGCGGCCCCTTCATTTTGAGAAGAGTTCAAGGCCCCATCCAAATGTAACCAAAGCGTGTAAATAATTTTATTGCAGGTCAAAGTTTCAAATGTTTAGATTATTAGCACCACTGATTATAATTAAAACCTAAAGTGGAAGATCGCCCTTGCTTAATAATATATCCTCCCACTTGTCCAAACACAAAGGTCACTGTGCCACCCTTTTTGTCCCTTTACAAGTCTCTAGGTTTAGGCAGGCAAATGAGGATTCTTACAGACCCTGAGTTCCCAATCTTTCAGCTCATTTTATTCAAACATATTTTCAGGTCTGACTTCAAAATATGCTAAATGTGGGCTGTAGCAAGGCACCAAAAGTTTTGGGATCCTACACTTCTGAATATGTTATGCCAATGGATGTGAAAGTCAACTTTATGAAAAGAAAGCAAACAAACAAACAAACAAAACCCCACAAAACCAAAAAACAAAAAAGCCACAAACACAAAGCATTACCCACTGCAGTTCTTTAGAGCAGAGGGAGAGGATGGGGCAGTCCCATGTTCTTGTCACTAAGACTACAAGTAGTGACGCTACCATACATTGGCTTGAAAATGCCAATGTGTCTTCACTGAGATGTCAGCAACAGAATTAGCTGGAACTAAACTGATATATGGATGCCTAGATTAGCTGACAGCTAGATTAGGCTGAAATAGAGCAATCCTGTTTTGCCAGTGTTATTTTGACAAGGTTACCGTTCCCTACCTGTGTACATTTCCTCCGCCTACAGACAGCTGGATATGTTTCTCATTATGTAAAAAGTACAATTTCACAATTGATTAATGCTTCTTCAAACTAAATTCAAATATGAGGTTATGCAGATGCAAATAAAACCTAGTATCTACCTTAAGAAATCAGCTATCCTCCCACTTGAGGAGGTTTTATCTACTGCTCAGCTACTTTGAATTTTTTAGGGCTGCAGTATAGGGAAGTTTGCAGTGAAGAATTCACAGCAGAGAGCAATTCCTGCACCTAGTAAGAAATGCAGAGACAGCAGGAAAGGCAGTATGCTGCCAGGAAGCCTAAAAACTACATACTGGTAAGAGCCGATGTTGACATCCCTATGTGGAACCAGTAAAAACCCAGATCTTTAGATGTTTTTCCCTAATATCTAATCTCATTTTTATACCATGCCCACCTTGCCTGGATTGAATTTAAACTTGACAGTCTCTTGTGTCCCTTATTCCCTAGGAAACTAACAGGAATGCAAAATCAGATTTGCAAGAACGACGTGCACACACAGAACTGCTTATAATTCAAAGGTGTCAGGAAGATCCCAACAACACATTAAGATGTTACTGGGCAAGACTTCCGAAAATACCTCTCTTGATAGATTCCTGTAAGGAAGACTTTGAATCTGGCTGATATGAAGAAGTTGTTTCCTTAATTTTACAAATATTTTATTGCTCAAGACACTTATAACTCCTAACTAGATCTACTGCAGAACAATATGGAATAAAATATTCTTTGGCAATTGGAAATATGCATCTAGACTACTGTGGAAGAGTGGGATTAAATGATTTTGATTAATGCTGACTGGCTGATGACAATTCATTTTTCCAAAAACTTCTGACAAGTCAACATTTGTTTTTCCTCTGTTTTGAAAAAAGCACAATACTTCCTGAAATGAAGGCTTGAGGTTCACATTCCCTGTTTCCTCAGTTAAGCTTTTCCAACTGCACCACTTTGGATTTGTTAGGACAGAAAAGAAATTCAGACGAATACTCTAGTCACTGTGTTAGAAAAAATAAAATGTCTTTCTCATATGTAGTGCTACCAGATCCCTCAATGTCTTTTCCCAGACAACCTTCTGATAGATTTTTCTTTAACAGAATCTTAAAAACCTAGAAGGAAATTCCTACTCCACTGACACTGACTTCAGTGGTACCAGAATTTTCACCCTTTTGTAGCTGCTAATTTCTGTAGAAGTAAAACATTTTTTGACCCTTTCATGACTGGTACTAGCAGCTTTAAATGAATTAGTCTTTGTTTGACCCTATTCCTGGTGAAATACTCTTTCAGTTACTACCCTCCCAGAATTATCTTAACTAAGTTAATTTATGTGCCTTTTGTCATTAGACTTTATATTCAAATAAAGTCTTATAAAAGAGAGAAAATGAAAAACCTGTTCAAGTTCTTAGAAATGGATTTGGGGATTCTTCAGGATGAAAGACATTGTATTAACTTATTTCCTTTACCATCCGGATATCTTGCCATATACAAGTTAGTGTTCCCCCCAAGAAAACTCCAGTCATTTCCTTCTAATAAGATGGAAAAGATGTCCTTTTTTTTAAGACAAGGAGTGTGTCTCAACTCTCAAATGCAGCAAATCACTGTAGATCAGTTCAGTTATATCCAGTGACACATGAAAAGTTTTAAAAAGAAATTAACAATGACATAAAGAAATAACAAATGTTAGGTGGACACTGTCACCCTGAAGGCAAAACCTAATAAAAAGCCAGTAGGAAAGGTAAAGAAGCTGACAAAGTGGCAAAAGGAAAGCACATATTGTACATCTATTCTTCTGGTTTTGTTTAAAGACAAACAGAAAAGCACCAAGTATTTGTAGGGCTGCTCTGTGGTACTAAGTAGTCTACCTGCTCCATGATCAGTGGAACTAATTTAAATTAAGACCCTACTCTACTGGATTTAAGCCTGGCTGGAATCAGATTCATTTCTTCTGGCCTTAGAAACACACACGTTATATGATGCTTTTTGTGTCTGCCTAAACTCACATACTAAATCCACCTACAATTTGGTGTATTTCTGATGGATTATTTTAAAAAGATATCACATTTTGCACAATCTCTTTGGCCTATACAGCCAGATATTTACATACATCTTCACAAAGCCTCATGCTTTTTTATGAATTAAAAGGAAAATATAGCATACAGTCATCACCCACCTCTTTATCTTCCTAAAACTACAGTATAGGAAATGCCTTTGATGCCTGCACTTCCATTTAAAACAATGCAAATCTTTCACTCAGAGACATCCTATGTTTATGTGGTATATATGATATAATATCATATAAACCTATGGTTTAGAGAATAGGTAGATGGTAGAATAATAAAGTTTGTTCATCTCAGATCTATATATAAAGATATATGTGTGCGTGTATATATATATATATATATATATCTAACAGAAGATACATATATAGATAGGAGAATGTGTAACAGAAATAAGACAATGGAGCAAGAAAGAATGACTAGTAGGCCAAATTCACCCCTGTGGAGTACAACACTAGCAATATGGCATAATATTTTTAAGTACATTGGCTTCAATTTCTTTTTGGCTGCAAATCATTCATACAACTCCTATGCTGAGCTATTGTTTTTTTGTTGGTTTGTTTTTGTTCTCCTGGGAAGTACTACTGGTACACATCAAAGACAGCTTTATTTGTAACTCGTAGGACAAAAAGCTTGTCAGGAACACACTGATATACCACAGGTTGCACAAGTTGTTCTAAGTGATACAAGCAAATGCAACATCTTGCACATCTTTGAGTGCAAAGTATGGGGTTTTTCTTTCCTGCATTCATTCCTCTTTACTACTGCACTTATCAAGTACCTTTGTCTCAAATTAGACAGGTATTTTTTATTCTCAAGGACTTCTAAAATATCAGCATTTATCCTAGAGAAGAACTTGCAGCTCAGATCCAGACGCCCATGGCCTTTGGGGAAAAGACAGTGAAACATGGGCCTGAACTGCAGATTTTGGTTATTTTTAACTCTAGTCACAGAATCTGCCACAATCACTGCACAGAAGTAAAACATGCTTTTTCCACAGTTTTGTTACATAAACTACTGAGATGCTAGTTACTAGGGCAACAATATAAAAGACAATTTTCCCAGAAAATAGCATAGATATTTAACATTTTGTGAACTCTAAGAATTTGTGAGGATAAATAGAAAAAAAATGCAGGAAACAGGTATTTTTATTTATATTTCTCAAATTCATATTTGCAGTCTTATTATTCCATTCTCTCTAATGACTATGAAAGATAATATTTCATATTATAAGCAATATAAGCATAATAGTTTATCCTTATAATTTGAAATATCTCACTCATAATTTTAAAGACAGGATGACTTCTTGTGCTCTTCAGACATGACCAGTGTAAAAGCCTGTGCAAACTGCAAGCAACAAAACACTAACTCAAGGACTGTCTCAAATATCCACATTTAAAAACATGCTCAAGCACATTAGCAGACAGAATCCCAAAAAAACAGAAGAAAATGAAAACCTACGTCATGACTAGTGTCTCGTCTCCAGGTTCACTAAGCAGTCCATCCACAAAGACTGAAGTGGTGGTAAAATTGTGTGTACTCCAGGTCTGGCCTTCATCTATGCTGAACCTATGAAAAAAAGCAGCAACAACTTTCATTTACAACAAGTTTTATATAAAGTAGAATTTAGTTTAAAAACATTCATGACTTAAATTCTAGGATTAATATAATCAAAATACAGTTTGACTGGTTAGTAGAGTTCATTATCCTGATCTTTTTCTTTAGCAACATATCCAGGAGCTCATGTCTTTACTAGAGGATGTATAATAAACTTGCAAAAACATGGGGACTCTCAAGCAAATAAACACTGAGGTCTGAGAACAAACCATTCTGCTGCCTTGTGGGTTCAAGAGCCAGTTAATTCTCCACAGCAGTCTCAGAGCTACAGACCTGTTAAGCAAAGGTCACTGAGACACGAGCAGGCAAAACAGCTCAACTGCCAGAACATGTGGCACTACAGGCACCAAGACGACCCTTCACAGTTCTTACCATTCACTTAAATGTTTTCAAAACATACTTCCATTTTCAGAAAGATTCAGCAAAAAGTGTTTCAGATACTCTGGGCAACTCCACTATGCCCAAACATTCTGACTCAAAAATCTATTTTCTTGTCTACCTTTCACTGAATCTTCTGGATTCCACTGGCAGATAACAATTGTGGAGAACACATGCACTATAAATTGTACTGTAAAAATACTAGCACAGTCTTTTATGCAAAAAATATTTACTCTGATGATAGAATAATTTATTATGGATAATCCACCACATTATGGTACCAACTGCATCAGGAGTTGGTCATTTTGTTGACAATGAATGTTGGGTTCATCTGGTTCCACCTGTATTTCTGACATGATTATAGTGAAATGCTCATCTTAAACTCTGAACTTTATCTTGAATATGCAACAATTCTGCTTTAACTGAATGCAGCATTACTTGAGTATTTTCAGAGGGATCGAAGTGTCTTTGATGGCAACAATTACTCCACCATGGTCCAAGTACAAGATGTGATGTTCTTCTTCAAAGACCTGAAAGCCAGACAAAAAAAAAAAAAAAAAAAAAAAAAAAAGGCCC
>JAVCKT010096236.1:0-13406 GCA_032273925.1 Rhynchotus rufescens
AGAACTGAAGAAAGCAGAAAGGGTTCCACTTCTTGGGGCATAAAGGAGAAAGTCGCTTCACAAAACATGGTGCTGTGTTCAGTCTCTAATTCTGGGTTAATGGGCTCTCTTGGGAGCTTGTTAACTTAATTAAAAAAATACAGTAAAGCATTGAGCTGTGCACTGACTTCCTGTGCATGTGCATCTGCGGATCTCCCGTTTGAGGGGGGCTTCTTGTTTCCCTGTTGCTCGTGTGCTGAGCACACCAGAGGGGTGGACCCGGTCTTACAATTGCTGCTTTAGGTTGAGCTTGTGCAAATGTGTAAATTTGCATTGAAATAAGAACTGGCTTTAAAATCTTTTGGAAAGAGCTATTTCCAAAGAGATAAATGAGATAAATGAGGAATAGTTGCTTTGGTGGTCTGTTGATTTTCAGCGGTCGTGAGGGTGAAAAATATGATTAGCAACATCATTCTCTCCAAACTATGGTTCCTGCCTTGCTGATTGCTTGGATGCCACCACAGGTGCTTTCCTCTGTTTTCTGTCCCTTTGGATCAGGCTCTGACATAAGAAATGCTGCCCGGTAAATAGCTGAGTTGCTGCATGTATTACTTCAGGCTGCAGTCTTTGGCAGGATCAGAACCATGCTTATTTGGTTAAAAAGTTTCAGGTTTCTGTAAAAACCGTTTCTTGCATTTTGAAAAAAGATCTGTGAAAAGATGCCTTCCAAACCAAATTTGGTTCAGGATGTTAGAAGTCAACGAAACTTAGAAGAGGAAAGTTGGAAGAAAGTGTTAGCAGGTTGGCAGGTAGTTGGATTTTTTTTCTTTTTTTTTTTTTTTTTTTCTTGCCTCAGCTTACTGCTAAGTCTTCATTGCTGAAACAGAAAATGATAAATTAGGGAGATTTAACTACTAAAACATACATCTATATATATATATATATATATATATTTGCTGAAGTAGCAGAATAATTGGTCCAATGTACAAGTCTGGCACAGATAAAGGTACAGTAGTGTTAAGTGATGGTGCTATTGAAACTTTAGAATTTCCACTTTGAAGTAAGTAATAAACCAGCCCAAAAGAGAAATTTTTATGTGCATGACGCTCTTAACCCATTGCTTTGAAGAACTTCTCCAAGAGGCATTTTAGTGTGCAGTTTTCCAGATAGCATTTTAAGGATCATTTGCAGCAGCCAACCGTTGCGTGCAGTAAAATGTGGAAGGAATACTGCAGTCCGCTGCGGTCTGTGAGGTGCTGCATTATTACTCGCTGGGAAAGCAGGCGAGCACGTCCCTGTAGCTCTGTACCTGGCAAGAAAGAGGGGCTTTTTCACACTCTCTTTGAGCGGGTAAGTATCAGATAATGAAAATGTGGAGCGTGGTCCACGTGGGTCCGTGCAGCATCTTGTTGAACTCTCGCCTTTGATCGCTCCGGCAGTGTTTGGCCTGGAGGGCTGGAGCTGCTTACTGAGTGATGCCGACCTGGGGTAAGTTCCAGCCCCTGTAGGAATTCAGCCTGGGATGGGGACTCTCCTAACTGGCAAATGGGATTACGCATAATCCCACATTTTTTGATGTATCTGCTGAATACTGCTTCAGACATGGAGAAGAAATGGTTTCTATGGCATGCACACAGCGAGTGTATTTTCATTGGGTAGTGACAGAAGAATATTTCAGTACGGTTTAACATCTCGTTTTTACTTGATAGAGTGTCGCTGCTGTTATATCCTATTTACCTAGTTTCACCAGATCACCAATGGGCTCGTCATTTTAAGCTTTACTGGAATGAGAAGATATTAAGCTTGCTTTACGCAATTCCTAAAAATAACAGAGAAAAAATGAGATACGTGAACCTACTTGTTGTGTTTAGGTGGAAATGCCTAATGACTCACCTGTCGGGAACAGCAAAATGTGGAGCTAGAGTAGAAAAAAGGTTACTGGAGAAACCTGTTAAATGCCTGACCAAGTGCAAGGAGCCCTTGCAGATGCAGAAACGACTGTTTTGTAAGAAGTTGTTACCGTTACCCCTACCCTCCTTTAATCTGGGAGAGCTGAGAGGCGCAGCTGGGTGGCAAACTGCACTCTCACTTCTTTAATCTCTTATCTGCGCCTTGCATGCTGCAGCTCACTGATGAGCTCTGCCTCCCTGGCCTGTGCCTTGTGCGCTGCTCGGAGCTGCTTTGCTCCCCGCTCCGGGCTCTGCTCCTCCCGAAATCCAGCCCGGTTCCAGTTGTGCCGCTTCCCTGCTAAGGAGGGGAGCAAGAGGCTTTTGCAGGACGCTTTGCTGCGTGCCAGCAAATGAGCCAGCTCCCATTTATTTGGCAGCTTTGGACTCCTTTTGACAGAGGAACGCTGGCCTAGGGCAGCTGTACTGCCTTGCAGCCCGGCCTGTGTTGCTAATGCTCTGCCTGTCTGGAGCCGGGATTGATGGAAAATAAGACAGCTTGGTGCATTCTGCAGGGAGCTGTCAAACTTCTGTCCTCAACTTATGTCCTAATTGGCCTTAATTGAAATATCTTAAAGATGGTGTGTCATCAGGCTTAGTTTCTTTAATGCACTGTTCCAGTCCCACACACTGTCAAAAGCTTCTGTGAACTGGGAAAAAATGCTGGTCTGTGTATGAATGTGTGTATATACGTGCCATATATACAGGTGCCTGTATGTTTGAGCAGATATGTGATGTGTAATGAGTACGTATCACTGTTCTGAGGCCTCCTGCCTGCCCTACGTGCCCATCATCAGAACAGCAAATATTTAATCTCCACGTTGGCTTTTGCGCAGGCTTAAAATGGACTTTCTCACCTGTGGGTGATAATTTGGCGTTGAGAAAAGACAAGCTTGGTGTAGTTGTGAGTGTTAACACTCGCTCTCGCAGGGCTCGTGCTGCCTGGAAGAGCTGCCCCTGCTATCTCTACTTCAGTTCTGCCCTTGTAAAAATAGCAGCAGAACAGGGATGGTCTTCTCCCCGCGGGGCTCGCCGCTTGCTATATATGAAGACACTATATTGGTGGATGTAGGCGACTGGAGCAAACCTCCTCACATGTAATGGCCTATTTTGAACAGGGAAATAAAAAATGTGGTGCTACACTTTGGCATCTTGTCACTCTTGTTATTTTAGTTTCTTCCTCCTTACGTACACGTCTCACTTTCTCCTTTTCTCCTTGCGTTCTCCTCCATATAACTTACGCATTTCTTAGCATCTCTACTGTCTTCTGGTTTTGGTGCCCGTTCTGGCCATGGCTGAAGCAGCCATGGGTTTGCTCGTGGCCTGGGTGCCCCGGGGTGATGCTGGTGCCGGGGCCCCAGCTCCCGTACCTGCAGCCCGAGGAGCATTGCGTGCACACAAATACCCACGTGTGGTTTGTGCAGTTCAGGGTTTGGGGTGTTTTCAGGCATTTGCTGAGCCCGTGCTTTGGGACAGAGCCCAGGCAGCACGCCCGATCTGCAGAGTTGGCACAGTGCTTATCTGGGCATGTAGACAAGGGCGTTGAGGCCGGTGCTGCCCAGTCTGGGCACTCTGATAGGGGCTGCGGAGCTGGGCAGGGGCAGGGGCAGATCCCGTGGTGGCACTGCCCGTCCCCATGGTCATCAAGCAGATGCTCCAGCCCTCACACCAGCACCGGCGTGCTGCGAGAGCCCGGCAAGGCCACCTTGGAACAGGACATTTTCCCTGTTCTACGTAAGGATGCTTCGGGTTTTTTTAAGCTAACAGCTGCTGTAGCACATTGTTGTCATCCTGATCCTTGTATACTCAGTGTCCCCTTTTGACCATGCATGGTGCTTTTATATGAGCAGTCCAGAATAGGGATTCTCCTCTTAACACATTTTAATACACTAGTAATGAACTTCAAATTTGTGTTAAACTAATCTCTGATTCATGGGAGGCAAGCCATGGAAGATTAGCTTTATACTTATTTATTATTATTATGACTCATTAATAGAGAGCTGCTTGCTTAGCCGCTTAAGAGTTTAATTCGCTGTAATTTTAATTTTACCATTAAGCAGTTAAATGACAGACATCTGGAATAGCAGACTGTTGTCAGCAGTTGGAAAATGCACACCCTCTAAGTGTTTAGATGTTAGCTTTTCTGTTACAGATTAGCAAATTGTTACTAAGTAGAGAAAAAGAAAACATCTTTGTTTACTTCCAGAAATCTGCAAACAGTCCGTTTAGGAATTGTCAACCGCAGTGTGTTGACGTGATTTCTTATAATTTGGAAATAAACTTTCCTGAAATCCCTCTGATTCTGTAATAAAACAAGAGGCTAGGATTACTTCTTCGCACTTTCTCTGTTAGTTAAATAAATTCATTCTTTAATTAGAGATTGAAACTTATCCCAGCAAGGAGAGAGCGTCGCGGGCTGTGCCGTTCTCTTCCTGCCGTTCTGCTGGAGACTCTCAGGTAATAAACCCGTGGTTTTCAGCACAAGATCCACTTTGACTTGAATAGGAACGTGCTTTGGGAGCAGTGAGTTGGAGCCCTGGCACCGGCTGTCGTTGCAAGGACTTGCAGGAAGCTGATCAGATGTTTTGTAACTGTGGCGTTTGTAATTTTGGTAAAATACAGGCAAGGAAAGGCAGGTGGCTCATCTGCAGGTATCACTTTCGATCTCGACTATAATTTCAAGCCCCAGCTCTTTAAACTCGGGGTTGTGTTGACTTAAGCATTAATTTTTATCCACTTCAGTAGCTGCTATGGGGAGAGCTCCTTGTGACGTTATTACAGAATGGCCAAATCCCCTCTTAATCCAGGCAAAATCCTGCCCGGAGACAGGGAAAGTATATCAAATAGTGTACTCGTATGTGACAGTAGTATCCATCAGCAGTTCTGCAGAATTCTGATTAAATGCTTGCTTTATGTATGTGGGAGCATTTGCTTTGAGCACCCACGTCGGGAGCCGAGGAGAAACACATGGTCAGTGGGATGAACTCGGATGTCCATCTTCTCTGAGGAGTCCTGTAACATCCATTCTGCTGGCTGAGGTGAGGAAGATAGGGGAGCAAAAGCAGGCTTTATGGAAAGTCACTTTTACTCCCTCCCCGCCTCCTGCTCCCAAAGTAGTGCGCAAGTAAGGCTGCTTTTATATTTTTATTTTTTACTGTAAGTAATTTTTAGGAAGTGCAATGGAAATATAAGCGGAGGACAACTCAGGAGTTTTGGTTTGTTTGTTTGTTTTTTTCCTGTATACAAAACAGACCTTGTTTTCTGTAGAACAGATGGGCTTTATATAGATTTTAAACACGGGCATTTCTCAGTTGGAGCCAATCACTGTAAATAAGTTTTGTGGAGGAAAGCATGGTTTCCAAGAGGAAGGTGAAGGGTAACCTGCTCTTCCAGTTTTGTGCCATTCTCCTTCTCCAGGAGCCTCCTGTCTAGCTGGAGATACCTGCTGTGGTACTTAGTGAACACCAAAAATCCACAGATGGCAGAGAAGTTCAGAATGTCAAATTAATGGAATTTGTGGCTGCCTGATGAAAGCCAACCATTGCTGTAAAACTTGACACACGTGTAGGAGCTGTGAGGACTTGGGAGTGAAAAGGAGAAAGTCAACACAGTGTTGTTTGCTGTTGGAAGCCTGGCCTGATCTCATGATTTTGCTGGGCCCCAGTTAGAAGTTGGGCTACTTGAACAAGAGTTTTTCTTAATGTGTGTGTTCACAACAGCCTGGGCTTTCTGGAAACATGAGGAATGCAGAAAATAACTCGTCGTTTCTAAAGCGGAGCTTGTTTAGAAACAGTTCTTTTGGGTGGCGGGTTGGTGACATTTGCAGTGATATTGCTGGGCCTTTGTTGTGTATCACGCCAGTTCATCTGCAGTCCTAAAATGTGAAACTGCCCCTGTCCTTAAAGAGGCTTCTATATCATTATAATGATAGTTTGACACTTTAAGAAAGCTGGGAAGACTTTCTGAAATCTGAGTGTTATATAGGGAGAAGAAAAAGTGACCTTAGATCACATGTCAGAACAATTTTAACCTGAGTCTTTTTTATACATAAAATATCTCACTTTTCTGGCTGTTTATTGTTTTTCTGCTTCTCTCCAGGAGCTTGTTATTAAAGCCTACTGTTATTCTGTGGGACTTTCCTAGCTCTCTTTGGTCATTATTATTTTTCTCTTTATTTAATCACATATGAATACTGACACCTGATCTGGTGGAAGTTAATGGTCTGTATTTTACTGTTTTATTGTTGTTTTTTTCTGTCCTCTCTGCTCTCCTCTGAAGACTGTCATGTTCTTACAGGCCTGTTTCCCCTTCTGGTCATCCTCCCGTCCCACTGCGGTGGCTGTGTGCTGGAGGAAAGTTCTGTGGGTGCTATAAAAGGCTGTGGGTGCTATAAAAGGCTCCTAAATGGTACTTTTGATAACGCCAAGTGACTTTGAATCACTTTGAATGACTGCAGCCAACTCCTGCAGACATCTTCCAGAGCTGCTGGTATTCTGCCACAATGGATCCAAATGTTAATATTTGTCTTTGAAGTTTGTGGGTGTACTTGGGTACATTTCATCTTTCCTGTGAAATTGCTTCAGTTGTTTCTGCGACTTGTAATTATCAAATTAAGCCAAAAATGGGAATTCTGCTTCTTGCTGAGGCTCTTTCTCCTGTTGATACTTCCAAAGACTTCGGTCATAGGCAGTATGAGCAAGTGGTGGGTTCAGGAAAACATTAAAGATTTCATACTCTTTACAGTCTTTGATCTCTTTGATCTGTTGTTTTTTTTTTCTTCTAATGAGACCACAAATAGCTTCAATAGTTGTGTATCAAACTAAAATTAGGCCACATATGTGACTGTGTATATGTGGTTGGATGCCATCCCTTGGCACTTAGGACTCCGGTTCAGGCTCGTGCTTTCCTGATAAATCTGTTGCGTTACCCTTGGGAATACCCTTGGAATAAAGAAGGGGGATTTGAGGGCTTGCTTGACATGGAGCCAGCCGTCGTGCCGTGGTGTGTTCAGGACAGAGCAGATGTGTGTTTGGTTGGGAATGGCTTGCGAGGGGCTGCCGGGGCTGCGGTGCCTGCCTCGTGCTTGCTGGGGCTCCGCACCGGAGCTGGAGCGCTCTCGAGCCGAGGTGCGGTTCCCGCAGGCGGTCAGGGATGCGCACGTCGCTTTGCAGCTCTTCCAGGTCGAATGCTGTGCGCTGCCGAGGCACAGCGCTCCGTGTTCTCCGGTCGATGTCACCGCGGGGAGGCCGAGGAGCTCACAGGGAGCACCACTGCTGTGCCCGCGGGAGCCTTGGCTGCTGCCGTCGCGCCACGGAGGTGAGCGCCAGGACAGCGCTGGGACCACAGGCCAAGCTCGCTTGGTGTGTGACGGCCTCCTCTGACACGGGCCGGTGCGTTGGCTTTGAGGTCCTCGTTGAGACCGGGCTCGAGGCAACGGGAGAGCCTGCGGATCCCGAGGGGCCTGTGCTGGCTCCCGGTGCGGAGCGGGATCCAGCCTCACCCCGGCAGCGTGTTGCCTCATCCGCAGGGAACTCCCTTGCGGCGCTGGGCAGTGGATGGGGAGCAGTGTGAGGATGGGGCGTGGGGAGCAGGCGGGTCCGCCGCAGCTCCCTGCGGAGCCGGAGAGGCGGCACCGGAGCGCAGCTGGGAGCCTCACCTAGCCTCCTGCCCGGCCCCTGGGAAGAGGCGGTTTTCCCCCTTCCGTGGGTGGGAGCCAAGAAGCACTCATATCCCTAGATATGTCTCTCTCTATATAGGCAAGTATACATTTTTAAGTAAATAAATATGCATTTATACACGCGCGCACACACTTTTTTGGTAGAGGCTCAGAGATGCTGTCCCGCTCCTTGGCGTGCCCAGCCTTGGTGTGCTGCTCGCCGAGGCAGAGGCTGTGCGTGCTGATGAATTTGCACCTCCAGTGCAGCAGGGCAAAGAGAAGGCAAGTGACTCAGGGCGGCAGGCTGAACAGAAAGGTGCCAGTACCGAGAGCACCCTAAGGGAACAAAAGGGCTGGCAGAAAGGGGGAAAATGAAAGCTAGGCTGTGTGAAGTACTAGAGAAAACTGGTAAGGGAGAAAGATTGCCATCCTGTGATGAACGAAAGGATGCCCAGTAGTGTAAGGGAAGTGACTGATTTGTAGCTGTTGGTGGCACGTGTGACCGTCTGTGTTCGTGGCCTGGCCTGAGGCCGGGCGCAACGAACATGTCGACCGTAAATTTGTGTGCAAACATAAATGCATAACTTGTGTTTTCACCAAAAAAATGTGAACGCTTTTCACAAAGCATTGTAGCGCCCTGAAAGCGAGCAGTTCTGTGCTGCTGTAGGGCACACGAGCAGCTCGGGGTGGCTCTGCATCTTTAGGGTGCCGGTGTGGCCCCTGTGCCCGCCGGCTCACACTGCGGTGCCGTGCGCACGGCTGCTCCGTGCCCACGAATCCCGGGTCCCGGCAGCGGGAGGAGGGCTGGGAGCTGAAGGGCCTGTACTTGACCGGCTCCTTGACCCATGCATTACCCGCTTTGTTGCTATTAACTGCCTTTCTTCAATAGCTATTGTTTGCGCTCTGTCCTGGTGCGCTCGGTCTTTTATTCGAGGCCTCTGCTGCCAGCCTGCTGTGTACGGCCCAGGAGGGGCCTGCTGCCTGCTTAGATATTTCTGTGGCCTGTTGGTGACCTAGTTTGTGGAGCATTTACACTTTTCTTTCAAAAGGGGGGCATTTCTGCCTTTTGTGAGCATTCTCAGCGTTGCTGGGATAATACAGCTGATCCTGCAGATGCTCTTACTCACTTTGAAACAGCCAACGAAACCCTCCCTCCTTGCCCCAACCTCATGCCTTCAGTCTTGCTTTTCTTCCTCCCTTTTTTCTTTTGAATAGTAGAATTGTTCGTTTTCTCTGGTCCCTGGCTTGCATTTTGCTAGGTGGCTCGTTTTTGGAATTATTAAGAAAATCTTTGTTGCACAGCCCTCCTATGGGATGACAGTACCCCAGGCTCCTAATTTTAACGTGGAGACCTCAGCTTTTATTTCCAAGCTGAGGGAACTCCTTTGGAAGCCCGGAGGGAGGCACAGGTGGGCTTTCTGGTCAGCACAGACTGAGACTCTGTGCAGTGTTTCTGAGGAGCACTGAGCTCAGTTCCAGCCGCAGCAATGGGCTTGCACGCCGTGAGGAGACCTTCCTCTTTCCAGCTGGATCCAGGTCTTGGAGAAGATGCTTTTATACCCCAGGTACGCCGTGTGGCCACCATAGTTAACAGGATTGCAAAACAGGATTGCCAAGCACTCAGGTAGCTGCTGTTCCACGTGTTACCTGCTGCTGGGCAGAGCTGGGGGCAGCGCTTCGTGCTCCCCAGGTCCTGTGCCCTTTGCTGCAGACCCTAGGGCTCCCACTTTGAAACCAGCAGAGAAGGACCTCCTACAAAACAGCCACTGCTCATTTATCAGTGTAAACCACTGCCATGGGGTGACGTGAAGAAGCCCTGCAGAGGCTGAATGCATTGCTCGCACTTGGGTAAGTGCGAGCTTGTTTGCAAGCACTTGGGTCAAGGGTTTTTGAGCGCGCTCCGTCCTGCCCGGACTGATGGCTAAACGTGCCGTGCTGGAGTGCAGCTTCTGCGCCCTGGGCTGCTCCCGGCCTGCCCGAGGAGGTGGCGCTTGGAGCAGGTTCCCGCTGGCGCTCGCCCAGGGCTCCGGCGTTGCTCTGCTCGTCGCCCTGCAGAGGAAGGGCGCGGAGGGAAGCGCCGCTCGCGGCTCCGGGGAAATCTGCCGCTCACACCCGGAGCTTTTCCCCAGGTGCAGTGTGAGGAGCTCCGCGGTGAATGGATGGATGTGTGCAGCGTGCACAAGCAGATTCTGCTTTCTGGGGACCCTTAGGAAACCAAGAATAGCTTTACTTTGTGACTGTGCATAATGAAGAAAGTAGCACAGTATCTGTAGTTTGGCAAGTGAAAATGTTCTTGTGCTCGCTGAGGTCTCTTTGACTGTGTGTGAAGGGGTTTCCTGAGGCTTGCTGTAACCCAGTGATGAAGGGGTTCGACTCCTAAGGAAGCTGCTACCTTCCACTGACTGCGAGGAATTGAAAGCAATGGCTGGGCCCTTTAAATAGGCAAGCTCTGGTTAGCTGCTCCCCTTTGCAATGCGGGCGGAAACACGAGCGTGGAGGGGAGGTGAAGGCTCAATATAGCACTTGACTGCAGCGTTTTTGTTAGGCTGATACAAAATACCGAAAACTGACTTCCTCTCGGTTTTTTTTCCGCTTATTTTCCTCCTCTTCCCGCCCCCACCAGTTGTTCTGTTGAAGGAAACAACTGTTAACCCCTTGGCTCAGGGTGCCTGGAAATCCAAGCTGGAGAGCCTAACGCTGCAGCACAACGTAGCTGAGTGTCTCCGCGGTAGACATTTGGTTAATAAAGCGGTGCAGGCTTCATATGGCTCTGCTTTATGGAATAGCAGGAGGCTGCAGTATTTCGTACGTGAGAAGAAGCTGGCTCCAAGCGTGCATGGACTTTGACAGGTCTCAGCTGCTTTATAAGGGCCTGGCCGTTTCTGCGGTGAGCGCTGTAACTGCTGGCCCGAGCAAGGCACTCGTCCTGGACTTGGAGCCAGTTTGGGCTCTCTGGCCGCATCTATGTGTGTTTCCACGTTGTGTATTTTTCTTCCTTCACAATGTAATCCAGCGCAGTATAAATATCCCGCGGCGCGGCGCTCGGGAACGGCTCCCAGGAGCGCGCGCTTCCCGTTATTAATAGCCCGGGATCCGTCTCGGGAGCCCCTTCCCGGCTGGCATTCCCGCCCGGCACGAGGCGGGCTCGCCTTCCCGACGCGGGCTCGGCATGTGGAAGTGAGCTGATGCTGGGCAGGATTTCTGGAGTTTTCCACGAGGAGCCGCAAAGGAAAAGCTTTTACTGCAGGACATCGAGGAGAAATCTGCAGCGCCCTGCTTGGGACTGCCTTAAGCAAAGGCCTAGCACTGCTCTTTCTCCTTGCCTCTTTCTCTTTTAAATTGCGCTTTTGCACTCAGGTGACATGGCTGGTGCAAATGCTATTCAACACCATGAGGAACGAGGTATTCTTGGAAAGCTAGTCGGTGTAGTTTAAATTCGGATTAGCTTGCGCGTGCCTCGGGAATACTGTGTGAGGCTGCAGGGAAGAACGCAGTCCTCAATACCGCAAGCAATAGCAGCCGTAATTTTTTCTCCTCGCAAAACTTAATGTTGCAAAGAGAAACCTGAGCTTGGTGTGTTAATCTAGCAAATGCTCCATGAAGGGATTTTACGGGATGTGGATATGTAGGTTTTCAGGATAGGCGCCCTTATTTCCAGCACCTTTCAGCACCTTTCAGCACAGTAAAATAATTTGCTACTTCACTATACATGCTACAGATGAGTAAACTATTTACTGTATGGCTAACTTGAACAGTTTTGGATACCGAATTAGTTTTGGTTGTCCATCAATATATGACCTTAAAAAAGGAATGACATTTGATGCTGATGGTAAATTATCAAATGATGTTTAAATATTATCCTGATTTTGTTGTTGTTGTTTTATAAGGCTTGAGCAGAAATTCAAAAAAAAAAAAATGTAGGGAACCCAAGTCTGGGGCGATGCTGGCTTCTGTGTGCGACAGTTGTACACACATTTGGCAGCTCCATGTGACATCTGAACTTAATGGCTCGTGTGTGGCTGCCTTTTGGGAGCAGGTGATAGCAGATGCGTTGTCCAGACCACAGGGAATAAATTAAAAGCAGAATTTGAGCTTTTAAGCCCCCAGGGCTGAATTTCCTTGTATTTGCTTAGTTTTCTTCTTAGCTATTTTTTTTTTTTTTAATGTTTCTTGGGAACAAAAGAAGAGGAGGGGATTTTTGGTGCTTACCACATGCCCTGCAAAGATTTCTTGTGGGCCATTAAAATCTACTGTGCAAACTGCATGCCATAGTTGCCTTATAGGGCTGTGCCCTTTTGTTATGAAAGGGAACCGAAAGGCTTGGATTAATGAAGCAACAGCAAAAGATGGTCACTGCAGGAATCACAGAATCCTCAAGGTTGGAAGGGACCTCTGGAGATCATCCCGTCCAACACCCGCAGGGTCACCCAGAGCACGTGGCACAGGGCGGCATCCAGGCGGGTCTGGAAGATCTCCAGAGGAGGAGACGCCACAACCTCCCTGGGCAGCCTGTGCCAGGGCTCTGTCACCCTCACCGTTAAGAAATTTTTCCTGAAGTTCCTGTGGAGCTTTTGGTGCCTCAGTTTGAAGCCATTTCCTCTAGTCCTATCGCTGGCCACCACTGAAATGGTGAATGCGACAATACCTCCCTTGAGGTATTTATACATGCTGATCAGGTCCCCCCTCAGCCTTCTCTTCTCCAGGCTGAACAGGCCCTGCTCCCTCAGCCTTTGCTCACAGGGCAGATGTTCCCGGCCCCTTGTCATTCCCGTAGCCCTGCGCTGGAAGATTATCACTGTTAATTATTAAGCAGGTCAAGCTTATCAGCTGCCACCGAGCTCTTTAATGCATCTGGCCCAACTGTTCTGCTCTGACTTAAAATGGTTTCTGTGAAGATGGAAATTCTGGGCCGTAAATAGAAAAAGGAAATGGTTGGGTGCAATGGTACTTAACGCGAATGTAACTTCCTATTGGTGCGAGCTGTGCGGCGCGTGGGGCTTCCTGCGGGGCGAGCGCCGTGGGGCGAGCGCCGTGGGGCGCCCGTGCCCCCGGCTGGGGGCAGGAGGCTGCGAGCGGCGGCCCCTGCCCTCCCGCTGCGGAGCTTGGGGCGCCCCCCTGCACCCACACAAAGCCGCAGGTTCGGCTCCTCCGCTCGCGGCAAAGCACGGTTGTGTTTCGAGTGGAAAAAGGGCTAGGGCTGTTCCAACTTGTACCGTATAGCAACCTGTTTTGGCTTCCAGGACAATGTCTGGAAGCAGACCTCGCCACTGGAATGAGTTGCCACCCTTTCAGTGTTGCAAGGACAGAACTAAACGCGTTATTGAGTAGGCAAAAATAAGTGCAGGGCCATAGGGCACAAGGTACGTGGTGGGTATTTTAGCTTTCCGTGAGAGCCTTTTACCCGAGCTCTTCTGCAGGGGTAGGCTGCAAAGTTTGGTCACTGTCAGCAAGACCCACTGACAGCAGGACACGGCTGTTTGAGACTGCTGGTGTCTGCGTGCAGGGCTTGCGACTGGCTTTGCACGGGGGTTTCGCCCAAGGGAGCGCGATGCTGACGGCGCCAGAGCCAGTCCTGAAGCTGTTGAATTGCGTGTTGAGTGTTCTCCAAAAAGAAGCAGTTTATTTATGTGTATGGAGTAGGCCAGGGTGCTTTCAGGTTTGGCTCCTTGGCTGTCCTTGTTAATTAGATGAATGAAAGTTAACGGCTCCGTCCGAAATGATTTGGGATTGTGAAGTGCTTCAGTTTTGGAAGTGCAAGCCTGGGTTATGCAGGCAGATCGCTTTTGGGGAGGGTTTGGCAACTAGAGGACAAATAAGTTATTTGA
>JAVCKT010096237.1:0-13400 GCA_032273925.1 Rhynchotus rufescens
GCAGCTCAGCCTGGGCAGGCTGTTTCCCTTCTTCCTCATCATCTTTTTTTGCAGCTGCTCGCTTCCTACTCTCTCCCTGGCACAAGGATCTTTGCTTGAATGAGCAGCTGATTTCTCTCCACTAAAATGCATCCAGGAAAGTCCAGCTTATGCTGCCCCTTTATATCATGTGTGTGGTTAACAGTGTGCGTGTCATAGCATTACCTGGAACTATTGGGATATCAGTGGGTTCCCTATATAAGGAGCAGTTTTTATTGTATTTTTTTTCATGTTGGGTTTACACAGAGCATTTAGCTTTAACAGTCCAAATGAAGAAGAAATATCAAAGCCAAACCATAAATCAATCTCAGCTGTATGAACTTGTGCCAGGAGAAACATTCATGCAAAATAATAAGCGTAGGGTTGCCTACAGGTTATGGAGGCTGGCCAGCCTTTCTGCGGCTTTGGCCTGAGGTGGAGTTGGTAACAGCTTTCACTTCTCAAGGCAAACACTGCAAGCCAGACTTGAGCACAGGTAGAGCTGTTCCAGGAGCCACTGGCTTCAAAGTGTCTATGTTCACAGCCAGAAGGTTCTGTAAACCTGTCCTGCGTCACCTCGACTTGAAAAGAATTAAAGAGAAAAAAGAAAAGAAGAAAAACAGAAAAAAAGAGAAAAGAAAAAAGAAAAAGAAAGAAAGAAAAAACCTCCAACATTTAACTTGAGCAGTCAAGGAGAGAGAAAATAAACCACAACAGACACCAGCTGCTGAAATGCATTTTTGTTGTAACCAGAAATTCAGCTAGGAAAATTTCTGTGAAGAAACTTAGTGCAAAGGCAGTGAAACAAATCAGCGAGACACCAGCTGTCTTACCAGGGACAGCTGCATGATACTGGCTAGGCAGCATCCAAGGATTTGTCCCTAGGAAATTACCAGGTAGAAAGGAGAATCTGTGAAGCTCCTGTGTCTTTTCTTAAGAAGATAACAATGACTAACAGGGCAGACTTGAAGGGTTGGGACTGAGCTGAGCCTGTGCTGCAAGAGAAATAGTCTGCATCTTGCAGGACTTGAAGGACACCAGGTTCTTGTGCCTATGAAGAATGAGAAGAGCCAGGGACTGAAGTGAGATGCAGTTGCACAGACAGAACAGGCTGTTCCACATGCCTTGCATCTGCTGGTGCATGTTATAAGCATTGGAAAATAAGAGCATATAGAGAAATTCTCCACAATCACAGATATACTACTTAGTAGATCAGGATGATTATGCTAATATATACAGTGTAGCAGATGCAATCACATTCATAACTTTTTTTTTTGTGCTTGCCAATGCTTTATTTTCTTCTTTTCTGACATCTTTTTGCATGCTAAACCATCCAGCATTTTTGCACATAGATGCAAAGAGTGCCTTGCACAGACAGAGCATTACAAATACTACTGGAATTATAACTTTGCACTTCTTTAAGTATAAGTTTCAGATTTCTCAACTTTCAGATTATTGTAGGCCAGAATTTCTCAAAATGGAATCATCCAATTTAGCTTCAGCTCTAGCAAAACCTCTTCAAAAGTCCTAAAGCAAGCAAGGAGGAAAGATCTCATTTCAATGAAGTTTGTACTTCTCTATCACTAGAAAACTTCTAAAAATTGCA
Source organism: Rhynchotus rufescens (assembly GCA_032273925.1). Taxonomy (NCBI): domain Eukaryota; kingdom Metazoa; phylum Chordata; class Aves; order Tinamiformes; family Tinamidae; genus Rhynchotus; species Rhynchotus rufescens. The sequence goes on from JAVCKT010096237.1 coordinate 1,625, forward strand.
TCACAACCCTTTTGTTTCATAAGAATTTGCTTAATTTTCACAGCTGTTCAACAAAGTGCTTTGATCTGTTTTGATGGTCAAAACTTGAATATTTGACTATATATTTGGGTACACAAAAATGTAATTGTACGCCTAACTGTGAGGGGCTCTATGGAGAAAAAATGCCCATAGTTTCCTACACAAAATACTATTTACAAAACTGTTGCTCAAGATAAAGCTCCTTCTATTTTAAAACCCCTTTACCTAACTACTGGAATATATGTGGCCACTTTATTGATTACTGGAGGCTGTCATGTAGTAATTACAGGAAACTGTGTATAATATTCTGGGACAATGCCCAGAATTGGGAGTGGTTTTATGATGACTCATTCAGGGATTAGGATTACTGATTTCATTCAACAAAGAAGTCAGAAGGGTTAGGCAGTAAAATGGGCACTCCTTTTAAGTGATGACATGGGTAAGGGTGGGTTTAGTGGCATACAGAGTACAAGGACATTGCAGTTATACTGCGTTAGAATCCCCTTTCCAGTGGAGTTGGGCTGCACAGATTCTCTATTGCAGTTGCCTTCAGCCCCATAGCAAAGAAGGTCTAGATACTATCACAAACCTATGAAGTATAAGAGCGTTAATGGAACTGTGCCTTTTACACCACATTCAGTTTGCGTTGATAATATAATCCATAAATATTAATTATTATGATAAATCAATATCGCCTTTATTTCCCAGAGAAGAAAGTCACTCAGCCATGTGAACTATGAATTCTGTCAGGAATCCTCCCTGATAAAATCATTACAGAGCAGTAAATCATCAAATACAGGCCAATCTAAAAAAGGGTCAGAATTTTGTTAGAGGATTTGATGACACTGAACATCACTGGTTAGGAAAGCAGAATGGGAGAGTACCAACTATTGACCAGCACTGGTCACACATGGTTTGAAATGTTTGTACTTCTGCCCTGTAGGAAAGGCAGTGAAAACAACCTACTAGCAGTAGCTCGTAGCTGAAAGCACTAGATAAATCAACATCTTTTATGAAGTAACGGGAGTTATAAAACTGATTTTGAAAAAGCCTGGTTTTTATCCATCTATTCTTCCACAATTGGAACATCATGGAACAGGATTTTATGTTTAGTAATAGCTACAAAAACAAACAAACAAAAAATTCAATTTTGTTCCTTGTTGCAACCACAGGAAGCCTGTAGCAAAAAATATGATTTCTTCCTTAATCTCCAAAAAAACTACTTTGTATTTGTATCTCAGCTTCATTTTTTTTGCTCTAATATTGTTTACTCTTTTCAAACGATGATGCAGAATCTGTATTTTAGCTATGGAGTAGTGCACAGCAACAAGGGATGAACCATGGGAAACTTGCTGTCCTCAGCAGGACACGTGCACTTTCTGCCTTTGCCCCATATATGTAGTTTTTGGTCCTGTGTAGGCATGTTGAATCCATCCCAAGCATGTTTGCTCTCTAACAGTGGTTTACACCGCCACAGCCGTGGTATTTTGACAAACATATGCAGAATCTTAAGGTTTCCTGGCAATTTACTCACATGCACGTACAAAAATGAAAATGGTATTCAACTAGGAAGCCATGAAAAAATGTTTTCCTGTTTACAGAGTGGAGTCAGTACTTACAGATTAAAAGTTTATTACAGTTCTCAGTAGAATTTAAATACTCTTACTGAAACAAAACATGTAGATGGATAATTTACTGCATACCTGAAACTTTCTGTTTCAAGATAAGAATCCTTACCTGATAAAGGAGAGGAACTAGAACAGTAGCTATCAGCATAGACTAATGAAACTGTTTTTCAGCTAAACTAGAGGTCTTAGAGCACAGATTTTGGAAAAAGAAGCAATTCTGACACTCGTGATGAAAGTGATTATTAGTGGTTATCAGACACAGGAATGTTACTTCATATATTTAGAGCTACTTGAGTATTTCAGTGAGCTGCTTGCACCAGTGGCAATCTGTCTTAGATTCAGGGAAGAAAAGCGAGCTTTCAGAAGCCCTTCCATTCAGTTTCCTGTCTATATTTTGCATAGAAATACAATAATACAGTCAGGAGTAATAGCTGATTTAAATAAGAGTTTGAAAATTTCTTCTTAGTATCAAGCTACAATCAGCTGGTTTTGGATATGAACAGGACTACTCATGTATGAACCAGAATATCTGTTACTTATCTTCCTTTCATTTTAAATTCTTATATAGGTAGGCCAGTTTGTGCTTCACTGGCAAAGATGAACAGCACTAAATTTGTTTGACACTTCATTTGTAAAAATAATTTCAATAACTACATATATACAGATGAATTTAAGAGCTTTGGCACTGATGTTTATCAGGCAGTTTATTCTGCAAGTCTTTCATCTGCTGTATAACCACAAAACTCTAATCTCTTGAAATGAGCTGCAGGAATTTACTACATCTGAAAAGAGTCTGCAACAGTTATTTCAGATGACAAGCTCCAGTTCATTACCTCAGTTAAAACTTAACATCTTTTATGCAGTTTCCCATCTTCAAAGAGATACAGAAATTCATCTGAGCATATTTTTTTTCCAGTTCTTTTAAACTCATCACCTGACAGACTGTTTTGTTGTATAAAAATAAACAAAGGCACATTTGAAAAAACATTGACCAATGTCGATTTTTGGCTCCCCTAAAGAGATACAAGTGGTTCACAAAGGTGAGGGTGTGACGTGACACTTTTGCCTGTGGTTTATGTGCTAAAACTGCTTCATCTCATGAGCGACTTGCACACAGGCAACCTGCTGCTGGTTGTACACGTTGGGAATGAATGGTTGTGGTCTGCACATTTCTCATAGATCAGCACTCTAGAGTCGCTTTGTTGCATAAAAAGAGAAATCTCTGTCTTTTGAAGAAATGTCACTTGTCATGGGTGAAAATGGAAAAAGCTGATGCTTGGCAAGGTGCAAATTCAAAGGAAAGGGAAAGGAAAGGGAAGGGAGAAAAGAGAAAGGGAAGGAAGGAAAAGGAGTCTCTTCAGTATATTCAGTTTTTAAATAGTTTAAATGCTTTTGTTTTATCTTTAGGATATATAAGATAAATGAAAGAAAGCACATATACTGTCAGATGCCTGAATTTGAACCCTTGAATTCTACTTTCAGTCTCTGGATACAGGCTTGGGCTATTTTTAAGCTGGTTTGAAACTGATGAGAATACCACCATTCTTATAAGAAGAATCGTCTTATTTTATCAAGTTCCTTATTTATTAAGTATCTTTGTATGTCTCCAAAAATGATGATAATTTTACAAGTCTACAAAGGAAAAAGAAATGGGAAAAGATAACATGAGGGTAAAATTAGTTGTATTTTAATTTCTAAGAAATTGCAATTTTTGCAACACTTGATCTAGAACTTAAAAATGTCCAGAATATGGACCTCAATTATAAGATGTGAAATTCAACTCAATTGCTTATTTTATTTTATAGTTTTCTTAGCCCTGAATTCACATCTCATAAAATCTTCTAAAGAATGGTGAAAAAAGGCAGCTTGATTAGCATATGAATTTATCTAATCCAGTTAATCCTACAGTTGAAGAAGGCGATAGGTGCTTTTTCTTAAAAGCTTGCCAGACAGGAAAATTCAATAGTTATGTTTTCTTAAAAAGAATAGTCAATAATCTTCAATGGATCCTTCAAAACTGACCGATCATTGCATTTCCTAAACAAGAACCTGAAGATCCTTCTCCATATGATGATCCTTGACCATCTTATGTTTAGTGATATAAAATAGCCCAAGGAGTCTTCCTACTGACAAGAGTAGGTCTCAGTGCCTACTGAATACCTTAAATGATGCTGCCAGTCATCTCCTTCCTTCCACCTGTCTGCCAACACCTCACTTCCATTCATCTCCTCTTGGTTTGCTGCATTCCCCCTCTGTCCTACCCACTTTCCTCTCTCGGTGCTGACCCTCAAGAACTCTACTGATTCATTTTGCCCAGTGTGCTGGTTGAAAAATAAAACACTGAATGGCAGAGCTGAGGAGAAAAAAAATCACACCATCCTTTTATAACACCAATATCACACCTAAAATAACCTTTTTAACAAAAGAGGTAAGCTGGACCTCGCTTCTTTCTAGTCCTCCAGAGTAAGTTACAGGTCTACTGAAGAAAAAGAGAGAGAACTTAAAAATTACACACTGCATGGAAGCAAGAAGCTATGGAGGAAGAAACCAATTTCTGACTAATGTTGTCAACTCTGCATTTGAAAGCTGCTTGTGAAAAATATCAGAGATGTCATGTATCACTGAAATGGTCTGAGGAAGGAGATTCTTGCCATTTTCTCAAATAATAGGGAAAAATGCTCAGGAATCTCCTTGGGGTGTTGATTGAAAATAAGAGAGAAATGAAGAGTTTAATACACATTGTGCTCAAATAAAATATGTGAATAATTATATCCGAGTCACTGCTGCTACAATAGTTACTAAGACATTTGTTTCATTTGTTCTGGTTTTCTGAAAAGTTTTCAGAAGTTTACTGTTTTTCTGAAAAGCCCTTTACTTTTACATGAGCATGACAACTGATTTGATGCAAGGATTATTTAATCACAGTAATGCACGATCTAAATTAGGTCAGTTTGTATTTGTGAGTGTATTACAAGCATAACGTGCTCAGATCAAATTAGGTCAGTCTACAGTGTCCTTCTTATTGAAGTATAGCCCTAGAACAGGAGAAACAAAAACTTAAAAACATTAACTGAGAAAGCCAGAATGAGTTGGAATACGCCCAGCCTTCTGTTTCAAATCAATGGCAGTTGCACAAAGTATCTCAACTGCGTTCTTAGAAATGTGAGAAAATGTGTTGGTAACTTATCTTTCCTTAGACAATCTAATATTATTTTTATCCCTTACTCCAATATCATTACATATCTCTTTCTACAATTTTATTTTAATTTTGTCCCAACCATTTACCTGTTTATTTCCATTGTAGTTCTGGTTGATTATAAGCTCTAAAACATCCATATGGATGTTGTACCATATCAAGGGTACTTTATAAATTATTCTCTGCTTGCATAGTAAAAAAACAATATAGGAATTTCACTGTCTTCATCTTAAATTTTATGTAAATATTACAGTTTTTCTAAGCATTATAATTTATCTTCATATATTTGGCTATGGACAAGCAAGAGGATAATATATATATAAAAACTTTTTTTCCTTTGTTATACATTTTCACCTAGATTAAGCCTTTAAGTGGGATGCTTTTATTTCTGTAAAACTTTTATGTGCCTTTGTAAGCAATGCTCAATGCTCATATATCTACTTAGCAGCCTCCAATGTTCTCTAACTCCAAGAGTGCTTAGACCACTTACACGCATAAACAAAACTCTTCAACACTGAACTGAGCTCAATGTTTCATAACTAATCTTACAAGAGTTCTGATATATATGCTGAAGACTAATTCTGTTTTTCATAGGCAATAAATGAAACTGCTAGAAAACAGGACATCCTCAAAATACATATGAAATCCAAGGAAAGCACAATCAATGTCAACAGCACTTTTTAAATAAAACTGCATCCATGTTCTTCACTAATATGGGCTCATTACTTTTCTAAGATATTACATTTTAAAAACTTGCAATATATTTCTTTATATTTGCTCTCTTCTTTAAAAACATATCAGAAAGCTTTGTTAGCGATTTACTGGGGAGCTAAAAAGTGGGAGAAGAATTCTGAATATTAAAATAATACATAACTTCTAGAAAAGCATAATATAACCCAGGCACTGGAATCTGAAGCTAGAATTCAGTCTGAAGAAATACACGTATTTTCATAAATGAGGGTTATTAACCTTTAGAATAAGTTGGTACGTGATGTTCTGAACTCTTTCTACTAATCTCTTGCAGAAATAAATAGATACTAGCAACCATCAGGCAGAATTACTGGGCATTTTGCTGGGAACACTAAGAGAAAGTTTTCCACATTCACAAATGAAAATCTAGTGATGAAAACTTGGCTTAGTTTGAAATCTGTAACAAAATATCCATTGATTTTAGCAGAAACAAAAATCCACCTCACAAATACAAATGCTCCAAAACAAACCAGTGATAAGAAAATCTTTGATTTTATCTGAATACCAACTTCTTTACTTTTCTTTTCTTCTTGAGTTTGTCCTCGTTTTGTTCCTTACCTTACCATTGTTTTTGTTGTTTGAATGTTCAGATGTGGGTGGTGGTAGAGAAGAGGAAACTTGTTTCTTACTTTTAATTCATCTGTTTCTGAGAAGTCACCCTAGCCCGCCCTTTGCTCAGTTTTGGATCCTTTAAGGAGTCCTGCATTTTAACCACCTGGGCTTAAAATTGAGCCTAAAACAGTAAACAACGAGGAACAGAAAGATTTTATCCTTTCCCACCAAATGAGGGAAGATCAATTCCAGCTAGAATATGTTGCCTGGGAAAAAGAAAAGGCTGTACTGATACCTGTGTAATTCATTCTGAGAAGTGGAAATAAGCCATAGGCTAAGATTCAGAGGGCTCTTCTAATTCAACAAATTTTAAAGGAAGTGGTGAGGAAGAAAAAAAAGGCAAATAGGCCAACTGAAAAGATATTTATTTTAAAGCAAAAGGTATCTGCTGCAAAAATCATTAAGAAGAAAACACAGAGATAAAAGCTTATTTCAAAAAATGAGTGAAAAGTTTTCTACAGGTTCATTGAGATCTACATGACACTGAATTAAACAGAATCTTTTACTATCATGCCATTTGCCAAAGGCAGCATAGGAAAGATTAGAGACATTTTTTCAGAAAACTGATTTTGTTTCCTAAAAATCTGTCCCTGGTGTAGTTTAGTATGAAGTTCAGCTGCTGCAAATTTAGCCATGGCACTGTAGTAAATTACCCTCTTTTTTGGTGCAGCAAGACTGCTACCAGTGCCCAAAACATAGTTAACCCAATCATATTCAGTATCTACATGTCAACATAGACTTTTGCTTAGCTAGGTAGAACTCTTGGGTTTCCTCCTGGCAGAAATGAGAATGACATGCCATATTAAAAAAATGTTAGATTCATTGTGTTTCTGTTAAATATTATGAGGCTGAAAAGGAAAATATGATTCTAAAGCCAGTTGTAAAATGCAGAATCATAAAATCATTGAACTGTTTTGGTTGGAAAAGACCTTCAAGATCTTTGAGTCCATAGTGTTGAGGGTTCTTCAACATCATGACTGGTAAACCATATCCCTAAATGACTCATCTACACTTTCTTTCAGCACAGGCATGGTGCCAGCCTCTTCCAATGCTTCACTGCTTTTTCCTTGTAGAAATTCTTCCTAATATCTAATCTGAACCTCCCCTGGTGAGACTTGAGGCCATTTCCTTTGTTCTATATGTAGTTATTCTGGAGGTGGATTTCCGCCTCACTACAACCTCCATTCAGGTAGCTGTAGAGAGCACTAAGGTCTCCCCTGAGCCTCCTCTTCTTCACATTAAATATTTTCAGCTTTCTTAGCTGCTCCTCGTAAGGTCCGTGCTCCAGCACTTGGCTTTTAGGGCACACTGGTAGCTCATGCTCTCCTCCAAGATCTCCAGGTCCTTTGCAGTAGAGCTTTTCCAAATCTGGTCAATGCTTCACATTCTATATTTGTCCTTGCTGCATTTGCAGAGATGTGTCTAGATGAGATAACACTCTGCAGAATCTTCATTAAATACTTAAAGATAAAGACAGAATATTTTATTTCCAAATGTCAAGGAAAGTTTGTAAAATGAATGAAAGAAAATCACTGCTCTACTTGCATACATGTATTTTCAACATATTTTTTATGGAATCTGTTTGAGTTAGTAAAAGGAATAAAAGTGAGCAGGCTTACATACTTAGGATTTTTCTGATTACTGTTGGTTTTATTTCTTAATTAAATTATTGCATAAAAGTTTGTGCATCAAGCTTGATTTTCAGAGTTTAGCTACAATCCTGTGTTAATTTGAATGCTTTAGAGATCATCCTTTTGTTAGTCTACACAGCTTTAAAAGACACCATGGTTGAACCTCGTGCTCACTGGAATTTTTGAGGTATGGACCACAGAGCAGATTGAGGAACTTTTCTTGCTATAATGGAAACAATGTGACATCATGCAGTCGCTTCTTAAAGTGAGGAGAAAAATACTGTTTAAAAATGGTCTGGTTACATTTAAAGAGTCCTGAAACTTCCTTTACCAGACTGTTTGTAAGGGATGCACCTGGAGGGGGTCATCAGCATAGCCCTGAAATAGGCTAGTATGTAACCTGGATTACTTACAGAATGAAACGTTGAACCACATTTAGGCACAGAAATGTCTGTGTTAGTCAATGAAAGCGTGGGAGACTCCCTAATTCAGCAGTATGCTTCGGTTTACTGTTTGGGGTTTTTTTTTAATGACATTTTCTCAGGGTTGTAATACATGTCATTTTGATTATGATAGGAATACAGATGAAAATATCAATGTTCTTTCTTTTTTTAAGGCATTTTCTAGATGTCATGCAAAATAATAACTTGAAGAAAATAAAGTTAAAGAATAGAAGAAACAATACTAAAAGACAATAAGCTATGAAAACAGGATCAAACACTTTGCATACAATGAACTGAAAGCTGACCTAATTTTTCAGTTTTTGTTTTCAAGTATGTATTTTAACACCAAAAGTGCAGTTATTTCTTGTCCCAGCTCTGACACGTAGCAGACAGCATTTACAAAATTGTCTATCTGATGAAGAATTTGGCACAACACCTGGCAAGTTGATTGAATGGTTAAGCATCTTCCCTATTAAAAATATGTGTCTTATTTTGAAGCCTAAGGTTCCAGCTATTGAATCTTATCATGTCTTGGTCTACTAGAATGAAGATGAATTGCATGGATTTTTGTAGAAGGAATTTTGAACCCTCCTAACTTCTATGATCAAGTAAAAGGATTGAGTCTCTTGAATTTTTTGTTCATTTGAAGATATGATTTCCCTTCATTTTTGTGGTTCTTCTCTGAACACTTTTCAGTTTTCTGCTTCCTGCTGGAAGTGTAGATACCAAAACTGAATACCATATGGCTGTAAATCAACTGAAATCAAATATGGTTGCAAAGCTACTGAGCATTCCACCTCTCATAAAGACAAGAATCTCTTCATTGCTCTTGGCCCCAACATTAGGCTGGCAATTCAAGATAAATTAAATATACACTGTGATATTCAACTACATTGAAGAAGTAACTGTTACTCAGAATAAACTGTTATTGTCAGCACCTGCATATTTTAGATTTTAAACTGCGTTTTTACTTTGACAGTACAAAGACATGTACAGTTTTTCATACCCACCATTTTGACACTTTGTCATGAAATCCATTTCACTTTTTATTACTTATCTTTTCTCCAGAAGTTGCTCTTATTTTCATATTTTATCAGCAATGATTTTGTGTTCTATCAGACCATTGATAAAATACATAAACAGTATAAGACTAAGAGGTAATCCTGAAGAATCTTGCTTGGAAAGGCAAAGGATGATTTCCAACAGCTGAAGCTCCCTTTAACCTCATAGGGATTTGCAGAGCATAAACAATCCTTTCTGAAAATAGGACTTTTACATTTTCATGTGGAGAACTTCAGTATGTAAAGTTAGAAATAAAATTCAAATTTAACAGTAATTAAGCCTGGCCTTTATGAAAGAAGCAAGATACGGAACAAAAATATGAAGACTCGAAAAATGCAAAAGATACAGAACTAAATTCAAAGAACTAAATCAAAGTATATTCTTAGAAGAAAGATAGTCTTTAAGTAATAATATGGAAGATTTCAAAAATATTGGATGGAAAAAAAAGAAATTTTGACTGAGTTTGACTGTACTGTGCTATAAGACAAAATGATTCTGTTAGCAAGGCAGATTAATTTGTAAGCATCATAAAGTCTGTTGTCATAAGTAAAACAAGGATGTTGAGGTTTTAGCATGGTTTGCGGGGGCACAACAAGGTTACATCTGTTTCTAAGTCAGTCTATAGCTACAATTTGCTGGTGTGGTTAGCACAAAATAAGTAGAGTGAAGAAACACATTATTTGCCTGAAGGGAAAAGCTTACTGTAGTGTGCATATCACATATGTTGCATATGACGGATGTCCTACTGCCAGACTATCAACCTTCCTTTCAAAATTTGATGTCTGAAATCAATGAAGAAACAAAACTGTCATTAGTGATAGCAGGAAGCAACCTGCTCCAGAGCTCTGTCACCCTCTGTAACCTCCCCACTGCTCTAAGTAGTTGTCTTAGTCGTCTAACTATAACTAGGCCAATTTCTTTTTGTAGAATGCTACTGTTACTTTTTTTTTGATATAGATTATTTAGAAACCCAAGTAAGTGCCATTAGCAAACACTATGGAAGTATTATATTTTGCCATAGAGAGTTGGTCAAAAAGTAACAAACATATATTAAAAAGGTAAAAGCATTCTGTGCATTTCCTAAGAAAGGGCAAATGTCTGAGGCTCTCTAAGAGTAAATTGACTTCAGTGAGACTAATTGTATTCTTAGAGTGCCATACAGCGAAGTGCTTTGACAAATCAGTCCTGAGAAGGCAAAGCTTTAGAAGGCCCAAGCAACCAGGGTACTACCAAATGCATAAAAAATACCCCAAAATGATAGAGTAGTGTGCAGGTATGAGTAAATATCTCAGAAACATTTACTCACTAATTATGTTTCTAAGACAATGTAGAAAATAAAAGGTTTGATAACAACTGGGATGCTTGCTAGATTGCAAATTAGATGATACACTGAGTACAAGTAATTACAACTACCTATTTGCTATGCCCCATCTTTAGCACACTTGAAACTGCAGATGAGAGAACTGATACACTAAACCCAAGACGTTATTAGATTTCTCAAAGGTGAATTTCAGAGTAGGTGATTAGAAATGGTGGTCTACAATTTATGTTAATAAGAGTTCCCTACCCCCACCAAATATATACTATTCATTCCACCTCACAGCTACCATCATTAGCTACAAGAGAATAGAAATGTTGACATTCAAAATGTTGAATAAAGCTGCAAGATACAAACTTGCAATTATGAAGAAAATTTCTATGAAACGTTTTTCAAAACAACAGCCAGAAGAGTCAATAGTGGCCAGCCTGGATGAAGACGAAGACACAAAGACTCTTGCAGAAATAAATAAGGAGATTGTTTCACCAAGACCCCCCATAATGTGCCAAAGAATTCAACAGCTGCTAGGTGCCATTATGTGTCGTAGAGATTTTAGATAAATACCTATTATATGCAACCCCTCTAGCTTCTGTCTTAATAGTTTCCTTTGATATACTATGCTGATTCAAAAAAGACTTTTAGTAAAGAAAACTGGAAAGTGAAGCCTCGCTGTAAGGCTTAATGTCCACCAATATTATGGGCAGGATTATTGCTGGAATCCCAAACCATGTAGCCCCAACCTCAGTGGTATTTGGGGCCTGCTCTGTGCAGCACGGTGTGCAGGGCGGCTGCTGGGAAGCAGAACCCAGTGACACCCACACGTGAGGGCTGCGCATGGGGCTGCACCACAGAAAGACACTGCCGAGTTTTCGTGGGTGGTAGCGGAGCTGTCAACGGAAGACAAGAAATTGAAAGGTTGGATAGCAAAGATTCATCATCTCTGCCACTAATAAGTGTTACATTTCCGTGTGTATCGTGTCCTTTTGGTAGGTAATCCTGATTTTAGAGAAAAGACAGTTTTCATTTCCTTAGAGTGTTAATCATAACATTACAAAAATTAAAGAAATTCATATATATTTCGTATATTTCATATATTTCATATAGTACATGCTATAGAA
>JAVCKT010096238.1:0-13400 GCA_032273925.1 Rhynchotus rufescens
GCAAACTTGCTGAGGGAGCACTCCAGCCCTTCATCCAGGTCGTTAATGAATAAGTTGAACAGGACCGGACCGAGGACCGACCCCTGGGGGACACCGCTAACCGCAGGCCTCCAACTGGACTCCGCGCCACTGGCTACCACTCTCTGCACCCTGCCACTGAGCCAATTCCTAATCCACCTCCCTGTCCGCTCATCTATCCCAACCTTCGGAGCTTGCCCAGGAGGATGCTGTGAGGTGCGGTGTCAAAAGCCATGCTGAAGTCCAGATAGACCACATCGACCGCTCTGCCCTCATCTATCCAGCTACTCACTGCTTCATAGAAGGTGATCAGGTTAGTCAGGCATGATTTCCCCTTGGTGAATCCATGCTTGGCTACTCCTGAGCACATATAGGATCTTTCTCATGCTCTAGGTCCTCTTCTGCATAAATTCTGTGTCCAGCGTCCAATGGAGGAATTCAGATGTCTAAGAGTCAATTCAGAACTGAGTCAAAATTTGACCTAAATTTTTAATGAAATAATATTGTTTAATTGACAGTTATTACTTAATGGTAAACAAAAGAAATATTCTAACCCCAAATGCAGTCGTTATAAAATAGTGTGTTAATATTCTTCTTTAAATTCAGTATTTGGTGTCTGCATGATACCACTTGGCTATTAATGAGTCTCAAAGAAGTTTAAAATTTGTTAAATTTTGGAAAATTTCCCATCTAGTAGCATTTTAAGTTCCTGAGAAAGAAAAAAATTATTGCTAGATAGAAGACAACAGCTTAGTTCCTAAAACTGAGTAAAGCTTTGTGGGCTTTTTTAATTGTTTTTTTGTTTATTTTCTGCACCTTTGTAAAATGAAAAGTTGAGCCGGTTGAACTGGTGCTGAAAGGTAGCACTGCTTCTGCTTTGCAAACTCCATTTCTTGTAACTTTATTCAAATGTAAAATGAGCATTTGTTTTGAAATGTAATGATTTACTTAAGCTCAAACTATTTTTTTTCTGTGAGTAAAACAATCCATTCCCAAACTTTTTTTTGGCAGCTGTAAAAATAGTTGTATATTCTTTTCTCCATGCCAAGACTGACATGTGAAAAGAGAACTTGCCAATAATGTTCCTTCCACCAAAAGAAGCTCATACTTCCCATGTTGTTTAGCACTTTATTTTTCAAATCCTCTGTGAAACTTTGGCATTTCCCTATTCTCTTTATTAAAAATACTTCTAAACACCTACTTAACTTAAAAAATGTCAAAAAATAAAAAAAAAAAATCCTCAGATTCAAGGCCTGGAGTACTGTAAAAAGTACAAGATTTCACTTAAACTCAACAGGCTTTTTCAATCAAGCTTCTGTGAGACTTCAGAAACATGTAGACAACAAAGAAATTATAAGATTGTTTGTTGTCATGTAAAATAATGTGTTTTAAGAAAAAAAGTGCATTGTTTTTTATTTTTTTATTTTTTTATTTTTTATTTATTTTATTTTTATTTTTTTATTTTTATTTTTTGTTTTATTTTTTTTCCTGTTGCATTCTCGAAGTATTTTGCCCCCTTCTAATATTTATTTTCGCAAATAATTTCTGAATTTGGTTTGTTCTGAACCAAAGTATATTTGCCTCTGGTGAGATCACAGAAACTGACTCAGTTAAGTAGAATAATTGTTACATTCTTTTCTCTGTCTAAAACCCTAATTCCTGTTTTTTATATGGGTGTTCACTTTATTTTAGGAAAGATTTATCATATAAGATGATGAAAGCTATAATTTTCTTACCAAGCTGTCAAACAACTTTTCTATTATCCTGTCATTTACACATGAATAAGATGTCTGTTAGAGCTAATAATAAATTGGCCTGCATTTTAATGAGACTAGTGATCTACTGCTAACTCGAGGAAGACTGCGGGATGCTATAGGAAATAAAAACTGTAAAGGCAGTAGTTGTCAATGTAGCCCATTTTCCATTGCATGGGAAACCTATTACAATCTTAGCATGCTTATTAATGTGTATAATACAGGTGCAATTTGCCACCTGAACTAGTGTTTATTTAACTAATATAATTTAAGTGTGATAACCTGTGAGTGTTTCTGAGCATCCACATTCCTATGGATAACTGGGTGATCAATCTACTAAAATGGTATAGGATTTGATGTAGACTTTGTGTTACTATTTGCCTTTTAAAATTATTTTTATTTATTTTATCTTGCTATGAGTATTTTTAAAAGACGGATTTTTTTTTCTTTTTTAAATATTTGGTGAAGATGGCTATAAAGCATGCACACGTAAATACATAAATATTTCCGTATCAGATTCTCTTTTGAGTTTGCGAATGAGGCTAGCCAAAGGGATGGAGGGAGAAGAGAGAGCGTGCAATCTGGTGAAAAGATTAAACATCCTTTGATCACAAGCAGCAGGACTGATCTTCCCTTACTGCATCCTGCAGCTCTGACTTTAAAGTGTTAGGACTGAAAAATAATTGCATGGCTTCCTACCCAGTTACTCTAGTAGTGACTTATGTCATTTGAAATGAAGAAGAGTGGATTTTTTGGAAGACTTAAAGCAGTGCACCCTTGACAAAGGTGTAGCCTGCAGTGCAATAGTGGTTCCTGGGTTCATGTAGCCTCCACAGCAGAGCTGCTGTATCCAGTTTCCATTGGGCTACAGTCAAAATTAGGTCTCTAAGTGCTACTCTGACGTCCCAGCTCTTCATGGATTTCAGATGTTGGTGGTTATTATATAGTTAAGACCACCTCAATTTGGCTGAGCTGCAAAGCGGAGCAGATTGCACAAAATATGATTATCAGATTGCTGTGCTCTTGCATAGAATGTCCTTAGGATCATGTTTCTCTTGTTTCTCTCTACTGGAGAATGAGAGTCTGCAGCACCTAAGAAGGCACCTAAGAATCCTCTTAAATAGGATTTGGTTAGCTTTCTTCTCTCAGGTCTTTGTTCTCCTCCTTTTGATCCTTGTACAAGTAGCAAAGTTATTGGTAAATTTAGCTTTAAACACTTGTAAAATAGTGTTTTAGACCCTAGGTTTATGACAAGCATGGTAATTGGTGTTCTAATTCTTCTGCAAACATCTGCAAATCAACACACCTAAATAATTAAGATGTGTTGCATGTAGATGTGTTGCATGTAAAACTACTGTGTATTTTATGCTTATTTTATTTGTATAAACAGTATTTCTTCCCAGTTATGTTTCCTATAATGAAACACAGATTTAAGCACTCTAGGTTTTATTAATAAGTTTAATTAGTTCTCATTTGTAGTACAGCAGAATGGAATAAGCATTATAATGGTAATAGTATATCCCAATTATGGATACCATTTTTTTCAAGAAATCTTATGCTGCTCAACATCTAATTGTTCCTTCTGTTTAATTTATACTGTAAATAAAGCTAGCAGCTAACATACCAAAACATAATCATAAATCCCTTCTTTCTTATGTTGCTGGTTTTTCTTTCCAATTAGGTCTTAAACTATAAATTCTCCTCATATTCTGGCAGAAAGTTCAGACCCAAGAAACTGCGATTCATGTTTATAATGGTGCCAGGAGGGGAAATAAAAAGCCACAGGATGCTTTGCATTCTCCCTGCTTTCTATCCTCAGGCACTTTCTGGTACCATAGTTGTGCCTGAATAAGAATAGGAGTAAGAATAAATTTGATTGACTAAATGCCTAATGCAAAAGAACCCCTTTCTGTATTATCTAGTCCATTTACACAGGCAGTCTAGGCTGAAGTGGTCTTTTCTGTCTTTGAAATTGTAAAAATGCTTCTCACAGCTCCACTTTAAATACAGAATAAAAACTGCATTATATTGAAGGGTGAAGATTAAGAGATTGCCTTTCTAAAACCTCAGAAATTAGAGAGCACATAGTTAGCACCTTGGTTGCTTCTGCCGAGGATTGGATCCTTTTGGCTCCGCATGAAAGGCTTTAGTGCAGAACACACCTGTCTGGGGGAACCTCTCCTGAACCTTACCCACAGACTTGGTGTGAGACTTCAAGCAAATGAATTTATGTTCCGAGCCACAGATTTATTATTCATCACAATGAGTGAAGCATTTTGCCAACCTCTCTGCCCCATGGCCTTTTTTTTAACCAAATTAATGCAGAGTTTGAGAAGCACAAAACATGATAATTCTGCAAGTACTTTATACATCTCACAGGACTGGAAGTAGAGGTGGATGTTCACCCATCCTGCAGTCTTAGGATTTTAAAAGGGGAATTTGAAACTACTTTGCATGTAAGTTGTTAATGTCGGGAAGGGAATAGAACAGTTCCCAACCTGTATCAATAAAGAAGTGGTTGTTTATGCAGTAATGGTATTATATTTGGAAGGAAAGAATCAGAAAACTGTATTATTAGAATGATGAGAGCAGTGTCCTGCAGGCTGATAATGCAGAATCCCTGTGCTCGGTGTGTTGTGCTTCCTATTATCTTATATGATATTATCCCATTTCCTAATTTCCCTTTTACCATTCTCATTCTCTACCCAATAAACCTCCCATGCCTGTTTGCTTCTTCACCTTTGGTCCTGTTTTTACTGACTTGAAAATTTTCCTGGAAGAACAGGGTGAAGCACAGTCTTGGTATTGGGATGCAGGGCATGTCATGGCTGTGTGTGCGTGAATGTACTTGTGTTTTCCTGGCTCTGGTAACATACAGAAATAGGAGGGCTATAGGGAGCTTCTCTTAAATTGTGTCTGACTGGCTTTGTTGTAGTTCAATGGGAAAAACGTGAAAAAAGTGTGCTTTTTAATTTACAAAGCCTTGTTTTTTGCACAATTGCAGCTTTGTTTCTCTAAAAAGTCTAACAGCCTGATACAGCAAAATGGCTAGGCTATAACTGTGATTATATAACTGAGCAATACTCTCACTTGCTCCCAAGTAATAACTCTGAAATTCTCGTTCAACACACAGAAGAATATTTGTTCTAAGGCCTGCAGTGTTTGTTCTGAAGGAGGTCCATAAAATAAACACGTAAAGCTAAATTGTTTCTAGCCTAGAAAGAAATTCCTGAAGTCTAATCACACTGTGCACTGTGGAAATGACACAGTGGCAAGAGTTTCACCACTAGCTGATCTGACCTGACTGCCAGCACTTACTCCTCCTGCCTCCCATGTTTCAAGCTATGATGTGTTACCTGCCTTCTTACCACTGTCCTCAGAATACGTCACAACTTCTCATGTATTGATCAGCTCTCTAGTGAACAGTATCCCTTTTTTCATCTGGGCTGCATCAGTTCATGGAGCATTCAGCAATGTTCAGGTCCAGTACAGGGTAAGTTGCACTAGTGCATGGCTGGGAATGAGGAGGGAAAAGGTAGACAAGGATGAAGACAAGGTGGAAGAAGACTAGACACCTACAGAAATGGTATGTGGGTATGTATCTTAGAGATGATGAAGATAGATGCCCATTTCTGTAGATGATATGTTCACCTTGCCCTAGGACTTAGTTTCTGGTAAGAGGTACCAGCAAATCCAAGTATTGGCTTGTGCATTTGCCTGTTTGCTGGAGTTAATGATGGAGAAGTTGCAGTGGCTCCAAGAAAATGAGCAAACCCAGTGCTCTGAATCCTTCATCCAGACCAGTGAGGTCTGTCCTCATTGACTTTTTTAAGAGCCTGGAGCAATAAAGGTCTTAAAAATTAGCCTTTAGAGTGTATTCCCTGAAGTCGCATTTGTTGGTTCCTACCTTCTGCTGCTGCTTCCAGTCAGGGAGTTGTGTCCTGTGCCGTTTGAGATGAGCCCTGGGAATGGGGCATTTCATACACAGCAATCCTGTGTGTCCCTCTCCGGAGAGGGGACAGAGTTCACTGTCCAAACACTAAAAATGGCAGTGCAGTTGTCCCTGTAGACAGTCCCTTGGCTCTTCTTAGGCAAGGGAGCAATGATAATTTTATCATTTTTCCACTACAGTCCTAAAGTTATAAAAGTTATTCTTGGCTCTGATTCCCTTTCAGCTTTCAAAATAGTAAAAACTGTATTGAAGCCAGAAATTGTTTTGGCTAAGAAAACATGATCTAGACTTTTTGTCCAGCTGCTGCCTTGACGCCAACAAGAGTGCTGATGTGCATTGGGTAATCCATCACTCACATTCATTAGGCTGAGTCCTGCTTTTGCTTTTCTTCTGTGAATTTCAGCAAAGGAGCAGGTGACACAAGCTAAAATTCATGGTGGCAAAAGGGATGAATACCAATAAAAGCATGAATTCAAAGCATCAATGTTTTTGATGCAGAGCTTTTTAAAATCCCCTTATTTTAACACCATTTGAGTAGATGCAGAAAAGCGATCTAATCTGAAAATTAGCCAAAGCAGAAGTGTGGTTGCAATTCTAATTATTAAAAAGGGTCTGCTGTCACCAAGTCCATAGCAAGGTTGGCTTCAGAAAGCTTACGTAGATTTTTCTGCCTCCTTGTTTTTTTTCTGCTGCTGAAGGCCAAGATAGTGGATATCTTTAAAAATACATATATATATCATATATTTTAATGAAGAGTGAAAAAATGTCTTTATTTTCTGTTAAATAGCACAAACATGTACTTGGAATCATGAATGTCTTTCCATGGTCTTTCTTCATTCCCCTCTCTGCCAGCTTTGTGCTTGAGGTGCCATCCTGTGTGACAAAAAAATCTACATCTATGACAACACAGAGGAGACAAAAATTGTACTTTTTATCTTTTCTTTGGGTAAGGATTTTTGTAAATTAGATGCCTCTCTTTCACGAAGGAGTCTTACATTTGTTTATATGGTAACAAAGCTAGATAGTCATTCTAGGATTTTCTCTCATGTCTCCCAGTTTGTAAGGTCCAGAGGTTTGCTAGCTCCAGTTTTATCTGTTTGTTATTCTGGATTAAGTTCCCTCAGCACCCTGGAAGTTCATGCTAACTGATTTATTTCATTTCTTAAGAAAGTCTATGAAATGTTGTAAGCAGGAACTTGCAGCAACAGTTCTTGGCTTGTTTTTGGTCAGAAAACTGCTGCTTCAGGCCTGAAGAAAAGCTTTGGTGACTGAAAGTCTTGGTTTGTTGTTTGTTTATTTTGTTCACCTCTGGCTGGATTGGTTGGTCTCACTATGTGTGTGTGTATATGTATATATATATATATATATATGTGTGTGTGTGTGTGCGTATATAGCTATCTCCTTTGAGTCTTATCTCTTTATAGCCCTAAATTCTTACAGCTAAATCAAAGGCGTATTGGCTCCTGGTGTTCTTAAGTAGCAGAGTTATCAGAAGCTTAGGGAAGTGAGTGGGAAAGATGTCCGGGGGATGCAGCAGGCAGGTACCTTGTGCCACAGGAAAAAGAAAGGGAAAAGCAACATCCTCATTGTCTGGTGCAAGAGAAGTATTTTGAGACACTTTAATGAAATTAAACAAGCTCACATTATGAGAAAATACTTGTTTGTTGCAGTTGGCTTTGTTAAACTACCATTTTTTTTTTTCAGCCTGCAAGATTGAAACTTCAAATGAAATGTAAAAATGTCCCATTACTCATTTTGCTCTTTCTTTAGAGCACACTAGAAAATAAGCCTGTGATTTGAAGCCCTCTTTGAAAGCTTACTAAGAAATAAAATTGACCCGGTCCCGTGTGTACTGTGCCATCTACAAGCAGAACAAAGACCCTTACTCTCCCTATGTGTGTGAACACACAGGAGGTAAGGGTTTCGTTTTTGTCTTTTTTTGTGCAATAAATCAGCCTGGCTGTGCCTAGCCGTGAGCATTCAATAGTCGCTGCCCAAAACTGCCCCTCTGTGATACAGTCCCTTAAGGACCGTTCTGCAAACCCCTATGGAAAATGCAGAGGAAGGAGGAGACATTGTCTTAGCCGCTGTCTTTACCAATCTAAGAGCTGAACTGCCCTTTCCAGGAGTCCTACGTGGCTCTTGGGGTGTGCAGAGTCTCCTGGAGGTGCTTCATTAATGTCCCTCTTCTGCTTGGCAAGACAAAGGTGCCTCTGCAAAAGCCTAAATCAAAAAGAGTGCTGAAAGCAGCACCACAGGCTCCAGTTCCACTACGAAGATGATATTTTCCAAAATGAGCGAATGTTTTTGCTGTCACGAAACACTTGTAGAAAAGACGGGTAGGGGGACGCAGAGGGATAAAGAGAAGATGTTTTTGCATTTCTACTTTTGACGCTTCTGATTTGTTTTCATGTGTAATTATTTTATCACACTTGTGCATCTTGAATTACTGCTCCGAGCTGTTCAGCTCTGAAATATAAAAGCAAATGTGAATCACTGAAAACAAGCAGAGAATATTGCTGGGCAGATTGCCCACAGGCTGTGTGTGTCCTACAGGGGTGCTAGGATAACACTTAGACTTGTGATCCCTGCAAAAAAGAAACTTGGCTAAGAGGGAATAGCTTGGACATCAAGCAGAAAATAGTAAAGCTGTGTAATATATAACAGTGAACAGGGTGGACCCATATTCTGCCCTAAAATCCAAATAAAACTGCATTAGCTTAAACAGATAGCCATAAAAATCTGAGTCTGCCCAAAGTGCAGCAGGTATCTTGACACCTCATCCCGTCAGTATGGTGAGGCCACTCAGCTTTGTAACTTCATAATGTTGCCAGTTCGGCCCATGAGTACAAAGAAGCTGAAGGAAAGGAAATAAAGTTGAAAAGCAACCTTTAAAAAGCATTAAATATCTTTTTGTATTATATCGTGTTATATGTATATAGGAAGAAAAAGGGAGCCCTGTCACTACCATCTGCTACACTGCTGCTACATGGTCTTCTGTCAGTGTATCTTTTGTCCCACCTTTTGTCTCTTGTAAAGATATATTACAAGCAGTTAGGGATAGGACCTATCTATAAGTCCATGCGTATATGTCCTGTTACAGGAAGGTTGTTCTGCTGCATCAGGGTCTTGGCAGCTGCCAGTTACTGCAGAGCTGCTGCTTCAGACATCAGAGGAGAGGCTGTTATGGGCTGGAAATGTTTGGAAAGCAGTTTTTTTTCATGTTACTTGGATTTCATGGACGAAGGCTTCAATTGCAATGACAGTTGTCTTTAAATATTTTTAAAGACAAATATTTTTGTCTTTAAATTGTCTGATCCAGTTCACTTTTAAAACTACTGTAAAAACACTGACTTTATTACAAAATAGATGCATGTGCTGCAGCAGGCATTGCTGATAGAGGGAGGTATACTTTGATTTCCCACTTCTATACATCAGCACATGATTTGACTTGCTTTTTGTCAGTCTCACATTCTAGTCTCACTTTGCCCTTTTGAGAAGGATGAAAACTGTCCTAGTAGTTTGTTTGTTTTTCCTATTTCTACACTTTGTTTTTTATGTAAAAGGCATAGGGTGAAATTTTATCGTTTGTAGGAAGCAGGAGGTCAGGCAAGGCAATTTTAAGGCAGGCAGATGCTTTTGCAATGCTCTTTTGGTGCTTAGCAGTCTCCATAGGATTTCATGAGGCTGTAAAGTCAAAGTGTAGCTGAACGGCCCTGGCTCTTAATGATCTCCCTGTGCTTTGCTTTCAAAAATTTGTCATTAGAATCAGCAGATGTAATGTCTGTGTTTTGTACCATATGTTTTAAGGTACACTCTCATGGTTTTCTGCAGTATTTCTTCTCCTGCCTTTACACAGTATGTCAAAGAACATTCTTGTTTTATTTGAGAGGTAAAGAGTGAATCCATATCCCAAAAATGATCTCTCAAATTGTTTAAGCTGGATGAGAATAATCCAAAAGTAAATCCTGATGACAAAGGGGGTATGAGTGCTTCTAAATGCCTAGGAATAACCTTCAGATGGTTCAAGGGTTTGCATCTCCACTAATTGGCTTTGTGGTACACAAAGCCAGGCTGAAATCATTGACTTCACCTCCCTGTGATACGGATTGCCTTCTAAGGGTAATGTGCTTATATAATTAAGGATAAATTTCCTAGCTAAGGGTCAGCTTTTAAATTAGGAACAGAAGAACAACAATCCCAAAGCTGGACTACTGCTAAAACATATTTTATGGAATAACATCGGTAGCTCTATCACACAATGCTTTTAATCTTTGAAGTGATAATAAAGTATTAGCAGCTCAGTGACAACAGGAGAAGATTAATTCTGATCTACAGTAAGGCTTCTTGATTTGATCCAAGATTCAAGATGGATAGAAACCTTAAAGCAGAGATAATTGATATCATACATGTTAATTGGTATCACTTTTTATGGTACTTTTTCATCGCAAATTTTTGGACTACAGAAGAACCTCAGGATGTGGGAGCAGTACGTGTATGAGATGACCACTGGCCCCACATCAGCATTCAGATACTCTGGTATAATTGGAAAGATAAAGAACAAAAATTCAACTCATATTTCTTAAGATTTGAATCTTATTTTTTCCTTGCGTAAACTCTTGCTCCTTTTCTCTGCCTGTTCTTCATGTGAACAGTCTGCCATCTACTTCTGTGCTATTTGCCCTTCTCCTCCTCTCCTGTACATGGGTCTCTGCCCTCTTAAATGTTTTACTCTGCAGTGCCTACAAAGCTCAGCCTTCCCCATATTTCCTTCTGAACTAAAGCAGATGTTAAAAAGGGTTGGAAATTAAAAAAAGCAGGAATTCTTTTGTCTCAATCCAAATAACTGTTTATTGAGCGGTAGATGTGCTAGAGAACAGTTATCTTTATTTAGCAGGAAAAAAATAGCAATGCTATTGGAAGATTGGCTCAATCACTATTAGCTATCAGGGTTTTGGCTGAGGGAAATAACGTAATTGGAGATGCTTTCATTGTTTTTCCAAGAAATCACTAGCATATTTTCTAGGTCAGGCTTGTGATGCCAAATCCAGCAGTGAAGCACTACTATGTAGCATGTTAAAAACAAATCAAATAGCACATGATGGCAGTGTGCTCATTATGTGCTCCCTTTTCCAGGTTAATGTTTGTGATTTTTTTTCCAGTCTTACTATGTCTATCATCATTAAATAGCTGAGAATACGATCTGACTACTTGCTGTGTACTGTTTTGTAGTGTATTGTACAGAGTCTCTCAGAATCAAAACTAACCTTTTATTGTCATTCCCCTAAATAAGTTCTTTTTATTACTCTTATTTTTTTCTCTTCCTAGTGCTTATCATTATCAGTTCATTAGTGCTGTACTGCATCAATGCAATGTGCTAAGGATGTGCTCAGAAACAAAAGCCCCTGCAATGTTTTAGTGAAGGAGCATGTGTTTATTTTCCAGAAGGATAAAATTGAAGCCTGATCTGAGCTCTCCTGATTCTGTCTTTCAACATTATTCTTTCTACAGCGTAATTTGCTACTTCCAGAGAAGCACAGCATTGGCGTGAGTCAATGGCAAGCAAGGATGGCTTGTTTAGCATTGGCTTGTCACACAAATATTTAGAGCATGCATTTCTGTATATTTTGTGAAACTGAAATAATGTGGTGTTTATAAACCCCAAATATGCACTTCTATTCAGTGAGGAGTTCCAGTCTCTTGAATAAAAAGCTGGGAGAATAGAGGATGTTCTAGAAAAGTCCTTAAAATGTCATTTTAGTCAATAGTAAATATGTATTTTTTTCCCTTTCCTTATTCTGCACTCTTGAAGGCCAAAAAATCAGGTTTAAAAGGGAGCTAAAGAAATAGATGCAATGGTAGTGACCAGCTTTGTAGGCGAGATGCCACCTCTGAAGATGTTTTTAAGCTGCATATTTCTAGAAGGAGAAAGGAAAAGAGACAGGAACACTCTGTTTATTCTGTTTCTTACATATCACCTTAAACATTTGACAGTGGCTAGAGCTGAAAATAAGAAGTCAGAGGAGTAAGAATGACAAGAACCTAAATTAAACGGGATGCTTTTATGAGTGCAAAGGTCCAAGTGCTGTATTATTTGTAAACCTTCAGAATTCTCCCAGGGTATGAAGTCTAAATAATTGAGAATATTAAGTTTTCCTAGGTGTTTTTGTGATGTTTACAGTTGTTGTTAGAATTTAGTAGGTTGGGCAGTGAAAAGGTAGATGTAATGTAGAAATGAGGAACAGTAGTAGAGGTGGAAATGAAATTGTGAAGTATACTCTGGTAAGAACACTGTAACATGAGTATGTCAGACCTTGAGATCTGAACCATTAAAAATCTGGTATTTGCTACCTCTGTTCTGGTCTTATGACCAGACTTTGTATATTCACATAGGTAAAGCCTAGTTCCTGGTTTATATGGTTCCTGGTTTATTTTACTCTAACGAGAAAGATCTGAAATGGCCAGGATGTGCCAGCTCTCTTCTTACTGTTAGTTCCTAGTTCTGCTCTTCTGTAATAAAGATTGTTCCAATTTCTCTTGAATTTAGTGAGTCTTTGCTAAAAAGAGCTTCTTCACATTGCATGTGAAAATATTGTTGTAACTCCTTTTTAAAAGACCAACAAAACAGAACTCCTATGCTTTCTCAAAACAGATGTCCAGTAATTGTGTATTTGTTTCATCTGTTTTTTTCTTGAGCAGAAGGAGGGAAACATGGGCTGGATGGGAATAAATTCTGTGAATTGGAGTTAGTCATAGGGACGTAAATGAGTTGAATTTAGATAAGAAAGAAGTTCATTTAACATCTCAGTAATCTCTTCCTACAGAAGATGCCATTGAAGCAGGAACATAATTATAGGTTAAGCATTCCGCAATAACATTCATATATATTCTTTTTTCCTCCCAGCAAATGCAATTTGAGAATTGTGAAGAGGAGTTAGATACCTTCTGAAAACCTGAAAGTGAGCTTTTTCTTTTCTAGATATTAATCATTAGTAACAGCATACCTGCCATCTAGCAGAACCATGTTCACTGCTGCTACTATTGTAGACATAAATGTTACTTACTTGTGTTAAAGTCATATTCATGAGGACAGAGATCTGATGTGTTTTGTAACCTATTATCAGAAGAAGTCTTTTTTTTTTTTTAAAGATGTATCAGGCATAGCCAAAAGCAAGAGTTGTTCATACAACCTCTTTGTGTGGAAAGAAATTCTCCCAAGTCTCATTCCCTGACAGCGGGAATCCACGTAGCAGCACTTCTTTGGTCACAGTGGTGTCAGAAGGGCTCATTCCCTTGTGCTTAGGGGTTGCAAGAATGTGGCACCTGACGCTGCAAACTAATCCAACATGGGAAAAATCTTGTTTCACCTCATTCTCGAACTGCTGTTTCTACAGAATATGTAAAATTAAATTATGCCCAATTCTTAAATCTTTGTACCTATCCTTTCCAAAGAAAGCTTTCAGCTAGACACCTTATATTTCTTGCTGTCCCAAAGCAGGCTTTAAATGATGTGAAACCTGCCATACTGCTATATTGGCTTTGATTAAGCGTGGTCTTAAACTTTCAAGGCTTGGATGCTTACCATAAGTTGTCTCAATTTGTCTTAAAAGATAGGCTTTATATCCTAAAAAAAAAAAAAAAATAAAAGAAAAAGAAAAAAAAAAATAAAAGAAAAA
>JAVCKT010096239.1:0-13400 GCA_032273925.1 Rhynchotus rufescens
AGGGAGAAAAGAGAGAGAGAAAAGAGAGAAAAAAGAGAGAAAACAGAGAGACGAAAAAACAGAGAGAGGAAAAAACAGAGAGAGGAAAAAACAGAGAGAAAGAGAGAAAAAATTGAAGAAACGGGAATTGCTTTTACCCTTTAGTGCTCCTGAGATTTTTAAACATTATAGGAACATCATTCCAGGGTTATGCTCTGCACTTAAATCTCCTTCTCCAATAAACGGCGAATATATATTAAAACATGGAGACGAGTAAAACTTATGGATTCCAGCTTATTAAATATGTACAAGTCTACATGATGTGACAGGTGACCATGCAGAATAAAAAATTATTTCTAGAAATGCTGAGAAAAATCATCTAAGATACATTTTCTTGCTGTAATTTGGGACATTAAACAGATTTTGAAAGGCCAGAAGAGTGCAGTTGGGCATGTAAAAGCAAGCAGAAGCAAAAGGAGAGACTTATCAGCAGTTGCCTCCAGATTCTATCAGGGCCATGCTGGAAGACATTTTAAAAGGGTTTTAAATACAGCTAGAGCTCCTAGTTTTTACCGGATGCCGCTGGAAAGAAAGATTATGATATACCATTTTTCTATACCTTACAAATGAACTACTGTAAAAATACCAAGTCCATATGTTAAGTTCTCGAACTATTAATGACTGAGTAGAAACAAAATTGAATATTATTAAAATAATAGATTTTTTTATCAAATTTCTGAGAATGGGATGTAGGTAAATAGCAATGGTAGGAACTTATGTGTTTTCTCAGCACATATAATACTTATGTTTAGAGATAGTAGCACATTTTAAAAGACACTTTTAGATTTGAAAAATTTGCAAGTTTTCAAGATATTTACAAATTACACAATAATTACTTAAGCTTCAATCTTTTAAATCCTGTTGCTTTTTTTTTTCATATATATAGCAATTCCCTGCAGTTTAAATACAAGGAAGAACATCACTACAAATATAAGCAACCATCATTTGTTCAGATCCCTTGTTTACCTACCAACTGCTTTCACTCTACAAACCGGAGCAGGCATAGTCACCCCTTGGGGCCGAGGAGTAATGGTGTGCTTTACAGATCCAATAGGAGTTGCTGGTATAGAGCTTTCCTGTGACCAGGAATATTCACCCTGAGGAATATTAACTGGAAGAGCAAAGTCATATGCTGCCACCTAAAGGACAAAAATACCATTGTGGTCACTTTTTTCAAAGAAAGAACAGCAAGCGTGTCTTAAGCTATCTGAATAGTATTATCATTCAAAAGATACTGAGACATTTTAAAATTAAGCTGATATCAATACTAATAGGATGTTGATCTATTACCACTAAGTATCAGTCATTTAAGCATTCAAAGATCTTGTCCCACCAAGCCAAAAAATGTAGGCCCCAAAGCATCAAGGTTAGCAGCACAGATACAGATAAGGCTTCTAGTACATCATCATCATGTCTTGCTCCTTTCCAACCATCCTCCTGATGCAAAGACTTTTGTAACTCTTGAGTTCTGTAACTCTCTGAGAGACTCGGTTGGGCCTGTTTAGCTTGAAGAGAAGGCTGAGAGGGGATCTGATTAACATGTATAAGCACATGAAGGGAGAATGTAGGGAGGAAGGGGGCAAGCTTTTCTCAGTGGTGGCCAGTGACAGGACAAGGGGCAATGGGTGTAAGTTGCAACCCAGGCAGTTCCATCTCCATGTGAGGAGGAACTTCTTCCCTGTGGGAGTGCCAGAGCCCTGGCACAGGCTGCCCAGGGAGGCTGTGGAGTCTCCTTCTCTGGAGACCTTCCCAACCCGTCTGGATGCCGCCCTGTGCCCCGTGCTCTGGGTGTCCCTGCTGGAGCAGGGGTTGGACTAGATGATCCCTAGAGGTCCCTTCCAACCTCAGCCATGCTGGGATTCTGCGAAAAGCCCTGATGCATTTCACAGCAGCAGTTACATTCAGTTGATGATATTATTGATCAGAACCCATCCAGGCTGAGGCTACGCAGTGACTGCTGAGTGCAGGTCTGAACCTTGCAGTTAAAGACTTGCAGTTAAAGGGTTGGTTCTGCAGCACCACACATTGTCGGCAGTTATTCCTGTGTGGAAATGGAGAGTATTCTTCTTTTATCTAAAATAAGGTGATGATAAAATCACACACACACAACTAGAAGGTAATCTGAAAGACTTTTGCAAAGAGAAATCAAAAAGATCCTAGCTGGTAATCACAGTTGTTAAAATATAAGATACTGCCTGCAGAGGGGGAACCTTCTCATCTGTGTAATGGTATCACAGAAAACTAAAAATTGCATCTGGACACTTTAAGAAAAGCCTGAGTTCTTAGCTGGTTAGCTGATGCTGACAGGGGATTTTTGCAGGTTCCCCGTATGCCTCTGGAGTGCCCGGTCAAGTCCACTCCACTGCTTCTGAGGGAATTCTTTTGTCAAGACACCTCTGTGGTGTGTCTTGTGGTGTGGCGACTAAAGGCCACAGCGTGGTGGCCTCTACCAGTAAACCTTTAGGGGCTACATGGTGCTAGGCTTGTGCACGGGTTATCACACCTCCCGTCTACTCCTGTCTACTGTCAGCTGTGTTTTGTTCTCAGGTGAATATGAGAGCTCCCATCTGATCCTCATATTTGTCCTTGCAAAGCTTTCTAATAAGCTTATCACTCATCCACCACAAACAGACTGAAAGTGATGGGAGGATAGACTGGGAGATATATATATATAAACACGTGTGTATATGTATTTTTCCACTGTCCAGGGTGGCTACCTAGTCAGCACTTGGGAAGGGTTGTTAGACCTGCTGTCACATTTGGTGTTTGTCTCCCAGCGAAGCATTTGTGAATTCAGAGCAGAGCGCTGCAATCCTGGTCTTATTAGGACTTCTGTTCTGCAGTGGGGCGGTCGGATCAGGGCTCCATCCGCCTCTGCAAATGTGCACGGTGATTATGTGGTCTGCAGCCTGCCGTGCTAATGAACATTTGCTAATCAGGGAAAGACAGCTTAGGTCCCAGTCTAGTTTTCAGCTTTTGTAGCATATAGCTCCTCTGTTATCTAGCACGTCATTTCTGTCAGAAGAAAGGCTGATAGGTAGAAAACTATGTAAAAGCAATTCATCACGTGTGTTTTAGGTCCTTCCCAGGTAATGATGTGCTATTTTTCATTCTCCCCCATGTTTTTTGTTATCTTTTTAATATACACCTTCAATATAGTAAAGACCAGTGTCTCTGGACCTTGACAGGCTGATGATGAGAGACTGGGAGTTACGCCCTTTATTTTGACACATGTTTAATAGTGATAAACATCACAAATGAAATATGATGGGCATACTTGTTATTGCCCCAGCCACAGGGGATTTCTTGGCATTCCTGTCTGCTGCAACCTTGTGCTCTACAAATCTAGTTGGAAGTTGTCTATGTGGTTCTGCATTTTTATCTCATGAAATATCTGGACTGTCATTTGCTTTTTTCCACTCTGTATGAACACAGTTGTCATGACTCTTGCTTGCGAACCATAGTCTAGACTCAGTTCGTGACTTGAACTTATTTTTTTGCATAAGGGAGTAGTAACAGAGTAAAAAAAAAAAAGGAATACATAATCTATTTGTAAGCAGTAGGTGAGAGTAAAGTAGAAAGGAATGATGGCATTGAGAAAATCAGAACAAATCATTTCAGATTATTCTGATTTCCTCTATGACGTTGTAAGGAACTCTCTTAAGAGGAAGAGGTTGGTGTGATATTTCTTAAATTCAGTAATAATATTTTTTAATAATTATGACAATACAATCTGGATAAAACATCTGTTTTAGAATTTTCCAGTGGTATACAAAAATCTCATGAACCTGATAAATGTTCCTGCTACTAAAGTGGTTCAGGAAGCTCATTAACAAGCCAAAAAAATGTGCTGTTCTCTCCTGAAAGGAAATGCTCATCTGCTTTACAAAGGAGGATTAATTCTGTAGCCACACAGGCAAAGTAGACAGAAAAAGTCTGGGAATTCAGCATTCAGGAATGTGGCTGTGTTTAATTCCTCATTGATGGTTTCAAACTTTCTTACTTGAGTTATTTTTACTGCTTGTTGTAGTGATAGGTCTCGTGGGTGATAATTATATGCCATTAATCATCAGCATAAATCTTAGGGTAACGGTCTTGTCTGCATGGGTAATTCTTATTTTGAAAAAAAGAGGAAAACCAGAACTTTTATATTGCCTTTGAATGTGTTTGTTTTTAAGGGTGTTGATCTGCTCAAGGAAAGATCATCAGTGACTTCTAGCCACATGGCTACCTTCCTGTCTGATTCACTTTCAGAACTGGACCAGAAATTGCTTTTCAAGTGACCACTCATCAATGTTCAATTAGTTAACACCTGCTTTGAGATCTAAAGAAGAAATCTTTGCATCCTTTACACTCCATTCAAAATTCTTTATGTGGGAATAACGTGTAATCCCTTCGGACATTCACGGTAATTATTTTTAGTCAGGTTTAGGAAAGCTGCAGGGAGGCCAAGTTTATTGCACTCCTGAAGCATCCTTTGTTTGGCAAAGGGCAGCATTGGCTTAACAGTCTAGGGGCACTAAAAATATTGTTAATCATCCAGTTACCTGGAGATTTTTACTTTATCTGGAATTAAACAGTAAGATTTTTTTTTTTAAAGTACGGTGCAGTACAAGTGATCTAATACATGCTTTTTATAAAAGCAGAGCAAGTATTTCATGTCCCTATGCAAACAAATACAAATTATTAAATCTTCATGGCACTTCAGAGCGTTTAGTAATTTCTTCACAATAAAATCCAATGGGAAATGCATAGGAATCCACTAATCCTAGTTTATACCCATGTAACCATGATGCAGGAAGGCTGAAACCTGCTTAAAAATGTTTTGCTAATAATATAACTGAAACAATCTGTGGTAATAACAGATTCCCAGGACAAGCAGAATAGAAAGAACCCAGTGGAAGACTGGGAATATCTGCCTGGCAGGTGGAGCCATGAAACCCCACAGAAAATGTAGGCACAATATTCCTAGGTTTGAACAGACTGACTGGAGTCAGTAAAAGAAAGTGCAAAACCACTTGCTAACCCTTTCCTGCTTTTGTTAAGGCGACTTCATGTCGCCCAGTTCACCTGGCCCAGTTCTGCTCTGCAATGCTTCAGTGCCACCAAAATGAACCCGCTGCAGCCAGGCAAGTCCTACTCAGGAAACTGAGTCCAGCTTAAAGCTCACTCCCTGCAGAAAGCTGGAAAAAAGAATTCCATATTCAGGATTAGATGTTTTGAATGCAAGGTGCAATGGAGCTATTTGCTGAGAAAGGTAATGCTTTTCGACAGTAAAACCAGTTGAATCTGAACCCTGGTGATTGCTGCTGTACATGGCAATGGTCCCTGTGTATCATCCTGCCTTCATAGGAAGGAAGGCAATTACACTTGAAGGAGATGGAGGTGGATATTTAAAGGAGGAAAAACGTAATTACACCTGAATGTAGTGTGGATGTAATGATTAACATCTCAGAATTCTTAATTAAAAAAAAAAAAACAGTTTGCTTTTCTGAAACACACACACACATATATATATATGTGTGTGTGTGTGTGTGTATAGTGGTGTATATATATGTAGTGGTATCGTCACTTCTACAGTCTGCTAGCACTTTTCACCATATAGATACCAATATAGACCTGCTCCCACTGTCATTGAAATGGTTTTTGTGAAGTAAACAGAGTGATCTTTAAAAAGCTGCCCCTTCCCCTCCACCTCTTCATGCTCCTAGGACACTGTCACCTCATGTAATACCTCACACAAATGATGCAGTGAGAAGCAGAGAATAAAAATCAACAGCAGAGGGAGGCACACGAATAGGCACAGGAGAAAATAAATGTGGTATTTACACATGAAAGCAAATGAGAGGGAAGGAAGGATTCAGTACTAGCGGGAGGGAGAAGCTGCAGCTAAGGCAGAACAAGTGCCTGCAAAACAAGCTGGCTGCAAGCACTAAATACAAGGTGGAGGGGCAGCTTTGAATTCCCGGGAGCAGCAGTTCCTGGGCAGTTTGTCAGGCTGTGCCTGGGAACAGGCCAGGCCCAGGCCCAGGCCTCCCAACAGGCCTCCCAGCCCAGGGCACCCGCAGCTCCGGCACCGCGACCGGCCACTGGTGTTAATCATCTGGGAACTGGCCCCTACCGTAGGGCCAAAACTGGGCCCTGAACCCACGAGCTCTCTCAGTCCTCCGTTCACATGAAGAACATCATGAGCCTGCGTGTACACGCGTGTGTGTCGGCTCACACGGAGCTCCCAGAGCTCTCATGCCTGTTCCCATCTTGCACAGTATGTGACTTTCCAATTTAAAAGCACAGAAATAGTCTAAGAAGTGGATGGTGTTGCTACTTCACTCACCTTCTTTGAGCAGCCTCCTCAAACCAACCACTGAGGCTCCCCCTTCATCCTTCCTTTGTGTTTGATGAAGGAACTATCACTGCAGACAGAGCTTCAAACTATCTAAAGAGAAAAGAAAGTTGCATGTTTGCACCATAGAAACTAGTCTTAGCCCCACATGTGCTTATTTGCAGCCTGCTTATTGAAAGAGAGGGAAATAAACAGCCTTTCCCATTTAGTAGAGCCATAGATTCCTATGGCACTGTGAAAATAGATAGGCAAACTGTCTGTAGAATTGTTGATATCACTGCTCATATATATGCATAAATTAAAAATAATTTTACCATGTTTTGAATTTAGATTTTTGAGGTACTAATAATTACATCCACACCATATGCATATATAATTACATGCTTTCTCCTCTGAACAACCACTTCTTCTTCCAACACAACTACCTGTGTTAAAATTACACATCAGTCTGTTGGGGTAGAGGCAACATCTTTCTAAATGTCTGTGCAACATACAGGTCAATGAGTGAATTAAATCAAAGCAAAACACCTGCAGGTGTTCTGATACTATTAATGCACTCCATTGCCATTGAAACAGAGCTTTGTAAAAATAATGTAATCAAGTGATGAATCGTTTATTTTTGCCCCCAGAAATACAAGGCTTTGCTTGGAAAGACAGTTCATTTTCCTTGATCTGCTTTCTTCTCTCTGTATAAACTGTGTACTACAGACAGCATTAGTTGCAGGGTCCTCATGTGAGAATGGGGACTATTTGCAAAAATACTATGCTGTAATTGATTGTAATCTAATATGCCAGAGGCACAGAGTGTTTTCCTCCTGTTGGCTTACTTATTTGGAGCTCATGTGAAGGACAACCTCAAGAATCAATTTCCCCATTAGTGCTAATGCATATCTGTTTTTTTTTCCCTTAAGTTGGCATCTCTGTACCATAAGATCTAGATTTAAGCAAACTGAAAATCTGTCTCCATAAGTTAGGAGGTAGTTAGCTTTTAGTACTCCCTTGATGCATTTGGTCCAACATATCTTTCTGCTAAATTTCCATTTTAATGTTTATTTCAGTGTTTATTAACCTTTTAAGAGAGTCATAGGGATAAACCACAGTTGCCCATTTTTTATTTCAAGTCTGAAACGAAATATTGCTTACCTGGCTGAATGAATCAGGGTCGGAAGGATAAGATGTTGTGTCAAAACTTCCCATCCCCAAATGCTGAAAGAGGTGCCTTGTCCAACCTCTGACTTAATTCTATGAGGTCAGGG
Source organism: Rhynchotus rufescens (assembly GCA_032273925.1). Classification (NCBI taxonomy): domain Eukaryota; kingdom Metazoa; phylum Chordata; class Aves; order Tinamiformes; family Tinamidae; genus Rhynchotus; species Rhynchotus rufescens. The sequence continues at coordinate 7,639 of JAVCKT010096239.1, forward strand.
TTTTATTGTTCTTACCTGGATCCTACGTGATTGTTTCTTTTCACCCAGTTTTACTTTTTCTCACATGAAAAAGGGAGATGTCAAGATACTAGCGTTTGAGAACAATGTCATGACACATTGTACTCTGTAAATTCATGATGGGTTTTGCCATGCTGCAGGAAGGAGACAGGAGGCATTCTGTCTGTGTTTGGCTCCTTAGCTGCTGAAGGGATTACAATTTTCCTGGACAGAAAGAATCTTAAAAGACTTGTGACCACACAGACTATCTCATTTAATGGTTATTTTCCAGTTCTAATGCACCTGATATTGTATTTAAACTGTTTAGATCTTCATTGAACATTTTCCATAGTACCTAATGTGTCCTAATTCTGTACTCCATATCTATATAGCCCTTATAATCTATATATAAAACTGGCACAAATGTGAGCATTGTCTGAATTATTGTAATTTGGACACACTCCCATGCATAACAAAAAGAGTAAATGAAGTAAATTGTATTATATTCTGTTGTAGAGTATATTTACATTTTAAAAGCTGTATAAAAACATGTAAATACTCTCACAACATATGAGGTAAGTCAATTATCCTCTTTTCTTCACAGACAGAAACAGTAAAGTGGAGAGTTGTAGGACTTGATCAAAGTTAGAGTGGATAAACATGCCAAGATTTATGACTTTATTTCTCAAGCACAGGAAAATTCTACCCTGATAAGACAGGCGTGTCAGTGAATAATACATGGGGATATCTTTTACAGGAATTTCCTTTTTGAATAAAGATTGAGGTAAGCTACTCTACCTAGGGAGCTTATAATCTTCATTATAACTGATTTTATTGCACTTTCACTATAGTTCACTGCTGCTTGTATCCTGAAGAACCCTCTTCGGAGGATTCTCCTGCTGGTGTCAAGTCCAAATGTAATGAATAAACTGTAAAATCAGCATAAAGGTTGCAGATGGCTCCTATAAACACTCTCCCTTATCTTCTGTTCCTGGCTGTGCATAAATCACTAGCTCCATCTGTCTGCCATTTCTTTTAATGTCTTGGCCATTAGAACTCATTAGAAAATATCAGGGAAACTCATCCCAAGTTGCCAAGATCTGCATAAGATACTGCACCTAAACCTTATAAAACACAAGTATCAGCATTTTGCTGATGGTTTCATTGCAGAAAGAAATGCCTCTTCTATTTTATATTCTTGTCAAGGTGGCTGAAAGCAGGGGGCATCAGGCAAGAAATCCTTATTCTCTATTTTTCTGTGCTTTACAGTCAAAGGGAGTGATGACAAGCATATATCCTGACATGGTATTTCAGATTTCATGATCATTTTGTTTGACCTGGAATCACTTACAGCCATCCTCTTCTTACTATAAAAAACATATTATCAGAAAAAGAAAAAAGAAATCCACATATTTATTCTGGTCTTGGCAATAGGGAGATATTTTTGTCTTACTTGTTAAGTATTTGGAACTTGGATTTTTATATTCACATCTAAAATAAATGCAGGTTAGTTGTGGTATATGTTGAGTTTTGTTTGAAAATAAATTTTAATGTGGGAGGGTGTGTAAGCCACCCCTGTTGAGGAAGTGGATAAAACAGGCTCAGCTGCAGAGGGGGAGGGTAGAGAAAAGGCTGTAAGGAGGAGGGGGAAAAAAAGAGATAGACAAAAAAAAAAAAGAGAGAGAAATGGATTAACTAGAGACCAGGAGGTTTTGAGTGGAAAACACCTTGTTAGGAAGAGGGATTTACAAAGGCAGCTAAATATAGTGACAGATAGAAACTCTAACTTATTGATCCAGTGAGGGCACTCTCAGATGAGAATTCTCTTTTATTTTTTTTTCTTCTCTTTTTCTTTTAACCAATTAATATCCTTACAAGTTTTGTTTTGTTTTGTTTTGTTTGTTTTTTAATGACAGTGACCTTTTGAGCCTATTTTGGAAACTGAATGAATATTTCCAATGTCTGGATGTTATGTAGCATGTATTAATTATTTAAATAACTCCAGTTTGATGGCACATATTGCTTGTTTTTTTGTTTATGGCCCCAAACATGTAGATCCTTTCTACTGTGTCAGCCGGGAGTCTTGATCAGAAAGAATAATCAAGCTATGTGAAGATTGCATCTTGCCACATGCTCATGAGCCTAATCAGCACAGGCACCTTCCTTTTTGATCATTTCCTGACTTTTATTGTATTTCTGGGTCACTGGTTTTCTTCTAATGCAAGTTTTCTACAATACGTGGCCCTATATGTGTGTGTTGGATTTTGTGGGGCTCTCAAGAAACAAACTGGAAGAAGTTGGAGAGAGGAGAAAATGCAATTTGGCCCTTATCTTGGTTAGCTGCTGGTGTGGAAATCTTAGGAGCAGATTTGTCTTCTCCGTGGCAGTGGAGTAGTTCACAGCAGTTGCGGGGGGGAAAATCCTTTCTGCAAGGGACTAAGATCTAGTTTGCTCTTAAGCTTCACAGGTGTTTGCCAATGTATTGCAATTAGTCATAGTCTTCCATGTGAGGTGTCTCCTTTGCTGACCAAGTGGATGGGCGGATGGGCTTAGCAGTGAGTTCTTGATGACAGGCTTGTTGCTCCTCACCTAATACTAGTCTTTCTGGCTTTTATTTATCTTCTTGACAAAGTGGCTCTTTAAAGCCTGATAGTGAGTACATAAAAATCCAGGATAGCGAGCTCTGCTGGTATCTGAAATTACAGGGCTCCAGCTACAAAGGTGGAAAATCACGTTCAACCTCTGCAGTCTAAGGATATATGTCTAGTGCATGTGGCATCCAGCCTGTCCCAATTACATTATATGTACAGACACTCTAATGTGCCACTATATTTGTAACTGACTTTAAATGTGAAAAGGGATGGACAGATTTTCACAGGAATGAATAACAAGGAGCCTCTCTGGAACTTATACAATCTGCCCACTCTCTGCACTGCCTTATGAGTGATCCAGGACGAGTTATAAAACACGGATATGTTTACAGCCCTCTCACTAAGAGGCCTGAGAGTTCTGGCTTCTGCTGTCCAAAGCAGTAGGACTGATTTACGTGAATTCACCAAAAATATTTGCCATTTTGATCAAGTGTGATGCTTTGGGTCTTAATCATACACAAACTTCAATAAGATGTTTAGAAGTGGTTTCCTTATGCCAATGGAGGCCATTGTGTAGGTATCCTGAAGTTGTTTTACACTGATTTTTCTCAAGCTGCTGATCAAAGTGAATGACTGATAAAACATGTGTAATGAATGTGTGGAGACTGATTAAATCTCTGATTAAAGGTGGGTAGCTGTGTATGAGCACTACAGTAGACAACTTAAATAACATTTAGCTGGATTAATATAGCTGTGTCTGCAAGAGTCCAGTGTGAATTTTCTATCCTTTTCTACCTGAACATCATAAGAATTAACTGTTCTAATTCTTCCAGGTTGTTGATTTCTATATCTTTCATGCATCTCCACAAATCTAAGAGCATCCCACAGCTGGATATATGCAACAATACAACACTGACGCTTTCTGACACTCCCTGAGAAAAAACTATGGTGTTCTTGTTTAGCCTACACAGCAAAGAACAAATTTCTTTTTCTTTCTTTTTCTTTCTTGGGGCAGAAGGGTGTAGTGCAAAGAGACCTTTCTAACTTTTCCCCCTCTGTCACTTTATGTGGCTTTAAAACAGAAGAACCCACTTTCATATGAACTTGAAGAATAAAAATATTCTAGTATGGCATTCCTTTCTCGTTGTATGATGCAAGCAAATTTGAATTTATAATTTGAAGCTTATAGTGAGAAAAAATATCTTGCCTAATTCCCGAGAGGTTTTAGTTAGGCTATGACAACTGCAGGGTTTCTGCAACTGCAGGAAACAGAAGTCAGTAGAGGTGGATCTTGCAAGAACTAGAACAGGTTGTAGCTTAGTAATAAAGTCTCCTGGGGCCCTCATACTTCTCAGCTCGTACTTGCCTTGCTTTATTTAGAAGGTACCACAGGAACTTGATAAATCACCAGAGCTGCATTATTCAGTCTTCGAATTCATTGTGGAATCTGCCTTTTCTTTCCTTTCCTTTTCCTGGACCTGGAAGAAAGAGGCTGTGGGTAGACTGTCAGCTATTCATAAAAATGGGATTTGGGTTCTGAGACCTGGTCTCTTTTTCTCTGATTTTGTATTTTTGTTCTAAGCATAGGAAGCACAGAATCCACAGCAAAAGCCACTCTTTTATTTTATGTACTTGAAGAGACAAATAATGCATGAGATCAAAGCTACTTTCACTACCTTTCCTGGATTTTATTTGTGCTCTTCTTTGTTTTACTGCTTCATAACAGAGACATCTATTTATTATGCCGTAAATTTCTGTTTCTTTTGATGTGACTGAGTATGCCAAAAGCAGAAATCGGTGCTTAAATTGTAGGTCACTTTGCTTTTAGTTTTCTTGATTCACGTATGCTAGAATTAAGGAATATATATTTTTAAGTACATGACAGTTATGGAGGAGTTGGACTCTTAGTATGTTGTTATAACTGAAGCATTCAAAAACTGGGCATTTTTATAGATACATCTCAGATATAGGGGATTATATTTTGGATTTATGTAGTGAAACTAAGGGAGAAAGGTGGGAAAATTCTCTATACGCTTGGCTCAAGCAGTGGATTTTGTTTTGGTAGCACAAAAGTAAGCTTGGTAGGGGGAAAAATATCAATAAGATTAAATGAGTAAGGCAGCTATATTTATAATTACAGTTTGTGATACAGGGAAGCTCTGTGGGACTCCAGTAGCCCCATCAAAGAGAACATCCTTGTTGTCTTTTTTTCTTGGGCTTGGTGTAAAAACGAGGATGAAGCTGCTGGAGAAACATAGAAGGGTAATAACCCCTGGCCTGGCTTCTAACAGCACATCCCTCATCCCTGCCAGGCAGGAACAGGAGGCAGAGCGAGTTTGTAGGCGGGTGTGGGTACCTGCGTGTGCGAACATGTGGCCAGTGTTTGAAATCAGCTGTGAACACGATGTGTTAAATTGGGCAAAGATGCTCGCCTGCTGTTTGCTGCATTACAGCTGTGCAGTTTAATCTGTTAAGGTAGACAGGGCTGCCATCACGAACTCCTTCAGTTATTCTGAGCTATGTTTAAACAGATACCAAGCTGTCATGCCAGACAGAGAAGCTGTTGCCATGCTCCAAACATACATTGGGCATATGTTCTGGGCTAAGCTGGAGTCTTAAAGAAAGCAGGATGCAGAAAGGATCTCAAAGAACTGGATTCCAGTTGTAAAATCACTTTTTCCCCCAAAGCCATTAGATGAGATCCATCCTCCACAGCATTCCTTTAATTACAAATGACAGGAGTGCATGTGAGTGCAGGTCAGTGCTGCCTTTGATGCACTTTAGAAGATATGGTGGACAGACCTTGGAGTAGGTATTGAAGCGTTGAGCTCTATTTTTATCATGCTTAAATCATCTCTAAAGTATGAAAACATATTTGCTATGATAGGTGCAACTGCTTGTTGAATATACTAATATTCTGTTCCAGACTGCTTTGGAGAAATATCAGATTGATAAGATCAAGTCACCTTATATCTCTAGGAGTGATGAAGAGAAAATGAAATAAGATTCTCATATGAAGCATCTATTTGCTATGAATGAAGTGTGGCTGTGTCGACCTCACCATGAAACAGCAGTAGGATTTGGAGAATGGAGTGAACACCCAAGACAGATGTATGTATGTAGGTGTATGTATATGCACTGTGTAGTAAGTCCTCAGTAAATCTGGCAGGCCTG
>JAVCKT010096240.1:0-13399 GCA_032273925.1 Rhynchotus rufescens
GGCGCCGCCCCCGCCGCTCCCGCGCGGACCCGCCGCCCGCGGCGGCCCTGAGGCGGCGCGAGCGACGCCGGGCGCGAGCGGCCTCGCCGCGGGTCCCGCCGCTCGGGAAGCGCCCCCGGCTCCAACGAAACGGACCTTTCATTTTTTTTTTTTTTGTAACCTTTTCATTTTTTTGTAAATCTCGGGAAGCGAGAGCTGCCCCAGAGCTTTTAGCCCATAACACATAAATAATGGTAGTAGGTAGGGTAGAAACCCCTGCAGACACAGCAGGTGAGCCCAGGCACCGACAGCAAGTGATTTGCACAAGACCACGCAGGGAGTCAAAGAGGGAGCTTTGCAGGAGGCAGCCCTGGGCATTGCCTTGTGTCACGCTGCCTCCCTCTCCTTCACTTACCCCTGGTGCAATAAACCTGTTTACAACCACAAAGCTGCTTCCTCGCACGGGATCCCAGCCCTAGACACACAAACCGGCATCAGAATGTGCTTGCCTGTTCTCATTTTCCAGGTTAATTCCCTCACACTGAATCTCCAATGCAGTGTTCTTGGAAAATCAGTTTTGATTGAGTACAGGGAAAGCATCACTAACCTGTAATGACCACTCAGAGTCCTACACCTTCTACCTGAGCCTGATGGGCTTCTAATTTATCTTCTAGGAACTTTTGCTGTAGTTTTAAGTCATCCAAATCCATGGCTAGAGCAGCCAGAAATATTCCTGCGTTTTGCCAGAGCTAATCAATGACTGCAGATGGTAAAGCTGAAAAGCAAGAATATTAGTTTCAAATTTATCCAACACCTGTCACCCAAAGATCTCTGCGTGCTTTCACATCTTTTATTAATGAAGATGTATTTTATTAATACAGCTTTAGGTATTAGTTTGCAACTCCGCAGATAAGGAAACGGAGAGAGGGGGTTATGTCAGTGAGTGACTGATAGACATGGGAACAGAACAGAACTGAATGGGGACCAAGATTCCCAATTCTTTCTTGTACCTTGTTAGCTTACACATTTGGCTGATTTGGTGGCCATTTTTCAACTTAAATTATGAGTATCAGCTCTCCCCAGAACACGCCATGCAGCCGGAGGCTGTGGTGCAGGTGCAGAGGGCACAGAACAGGGGCAGCTTTGCAAGACAACTGTTCCCAGTCCCGAGTTCTGCCAAGACAGAAATAAGGAATCACCTAATAGCTTATTTTGAAGACACCGAAAATCTGGTCTGACCCGTGTAGTTATCATTTCCAACCCAGCTACTTTCAGGATGCAATGAAGTTCTGCATCCCCATCATTTTACCTTCTTTTTTGTCTGGCTACAGCATTACCAGAAGGACACACACATCAATTACAAGATCAATGTCTGAAAAGGGACTCCAGATCTGAAAATTGAGGACTCGATACTGCTCCTCCGGAAGGCAGAGGTGAAAATTCCATTAATACATACAGAAAATGAATGCCTTAGAAAGTACAGCTCTGAGGGAAACGGCAGAGGAACTGGACAGATTCCCCCTTCTCCCCCACAACTCTTGGTCTGTTGCTGAAAGAGAAAGCCAACAGAAGTGTTCTTCCTTGACACCATCACCCCCTGGCTCTCAAATCCAACTCAACACTCTCACAAACCTTATCTTCTCTTCTTACTTTTGCCCCAATCACATCCTCCACATCTTGGGCTGCGCTCAACGAAAAATAAATTTCCAAGACACAAAATGAGCCATTGCTACTTTTCCCTCAGCTCTCATGCTCTGTCCCCAGCCCTTCCCCACAAACAGAGGTGCCAGTAAACACTGGACTCGAGGGCTGGGTATAAACCAAAACGACCAACATCACCTCAAGGAGCCCTGGTCTGAACCAGGGATGCCTGGCAGCCCCTGAGCTGGAAGCTGCTGGCCCTATGGTGCCGAGGCTCCCTGTTTGAGCTCTGCCCACCAACCTTAATTTGCTACAGACCACCTGGGTAAACTGCCCTGGGTAAAGAGGAGAAAGGCAAAAACCAGTCAATCTGCACAACTACAACATAAACATAACAATAAAAAAGAAAATCTGCAAAGTGGTTATAAATACATCACAGGGTTCCGGTGACACCGTAAAGTACTAGAACTTCACTCTGCCTTGCTTTATTAGGTGTCACTAGATATATTTACTGCACTGTAATTCACAGACACCTCATTTATTTAGCAGCACCAATGCAGGAAGAGGGCAAATCTCAATTGCAGTTTCTCCTTTTCAGTGGCAGGAGGAAGTTAATTGCCAGAAGTTTCAACAACATTAGTTCCAAGAGAATTACTTTAAAATACACATTATTTTCCAATTAGTTCTGCTCATCTGGATAAACACAGATGTAAATGCCCTTACATCTTCCAAACTGGGATGAGTGCTGTAAAGGGCTATGGTTCTCATCCCAACTGGCCTCCTCCAGATGCGAGGAAAGTAGCTTTATTCATTATAGAGTTTTCTTTTACTGGAAAAAAGGAAGACACCATATTCTACAGAAATAAAGTTTTAGTTTTAAGAGAAAGAGATCCAGTTGATTTACAGTTTAGGAAAAGTTTGCATTATTTATGCCAGCAAGTCTGACTTCGTATTTCCTATTACGTCTTAGCAGTCAATTACTTTGCTGCACTCTGAACCAAAAAGACAATCAACTTGCCTCTAAAAATCACAGATCTCTAGAACTGGACCCAAAGGAGAACCTCTATTAGATTTTAGCAGTATAGGAGATGGCAGAGGGATGAACAGCTCTGATCCCACCCGCTGGAGACTTGGCATTAGTCAGGTCATTGCTAAATAATAACAGAATCAGGTAAGCTAGAGCAGGTTGCAACCCAGAAGCTTTTCCCAAAATCCAACTGTCTCTTGTACAGCTCAAAATAGTCCCATTCATTTTCTTAAAAGTACTTTTGCAAGAAGAAGGATAAGAACAGTTTCCACTTACAATCTTAGAGTCTTAAAACAACAGGCAGGTTTGCACACTTCAGAGGGCTTAGGACTGGCCTAAGACACCTTTGCCTTTAGCAAGCTACTTCAAATACTGCTGAGGACTGCAGTGACCAAAATGTTTTTAGTTTATAAGCACTGCAGGAAGAATTAACTGATTTGAGACTAGTCTATAGTGCCCTCCGTGCACATCCTAGCCACCTCTCTGCAGGCAGGCTCACCAGACAGGTAACACCCAGCAAGGAGCAGAATGGGCAGGATCCTCCCATCCTGAGGGAGAGGGGAGGGCTGCCCCAGGACAGTCCGAACACCCCTGGCAAAGCTGCTCCCATAAGATACATCTGCTGCGTACAACCAGGTAGCCGCAGTCGCCAGGATTCTCCCTTTTATTCTACATCAGAACAACCACCTATTTTCAGGGCTTCTGGGCACTTCTTTAGCATCCAGTAAGTCCACTAACCTACAAAAGCAGCAGAATATACCTACGTGCTACCTGTGACCCAGGACTGTCCCTAACCTCTTTCCAGCTGTCTTAGTGTACCCTAGTTTGCAATATGCAACTAATACAGAAGCTTTAAGCCCTAGTTTTACTCTCATTTATTTCAGGGTGAGTAAATGCAACACAGCCAGTGGACTGACATCAGTGAAGGAGATCAAGCCCTTGATGTTCATTTATGAGAAGAGATATGCCAGCTGATTACAGCTCCCTGGCCTAGCAGTAAGCTAGCCCAAGGCAATAGTTACCATTGCGAGCTTTGACAGAGGACGAGACACACAAATTCCGTTCCATCAAGTGTCCAATTTAATGGCTAGAAATCTTGCAAAGTTTCATTTTCTAAGATTTCACACTTCCAATCCTATGGTAGTGGAAACAAGTAAGCACAAATTTGCAAGGAGAACTAAATACAACAGTATATCCTATTTTGATAAGCATTAGTCAATTTGTAATTGGAAAAAAAAAGTAGTCTCAATGCTTGATTTAAATTGACACTAACATGCTAGAATTGGCCACGTTTACTACAGTAATGAATACAAGAGAATCCAGTACACTCAGCACTATATAAATATACAAAAGCAGACAGATCCTTCCCTGAAAAGCTTACGGACTTGCTGGGAAGGAAGGCATGACCCAACGTATGCTGGGCCAGCTTTGCAAACCAACTGTACCTATTTGGTTTCATCTTGCTTGTCTGCGAACCTATGAGAATGAAAAGGCTGTGGTACCAGCAATGGTGACTTAATACAGGAGTGACTTGTACAGCTGCTTTCAACCCTGCACTCAGAACTCCATCTCCCATGTTGTCTAACTGCACTACAGAGGTACCCGGCGCTACCTGCACATCACCCCTGCCAGCATCTTCAAGTTGCCTCTAGAAATGAGGAGTTCCCTCATTTACTGAGGTCCCTCTAATACTGAGGTCCCACCCACCACATAGTGATTACTAACCTACTTTGCATTGAGTAAAGGATGTCTAGGTTCGCTGTACTTCCATCATGAGGAACTCCTGTCATTCAAATACCTGGCAGCTCCTCCTTATCTCACAGGCACTCCACTACAAGGGGCTGGGGGATTCCCGCGTGCCTGGCAGCAGCCCCAAAGGCTCCCAGCTCACCTGGGAAGAGTGATGCTCGTGGCTGCACTGCTCTCCCCTCCAGGAAGGCCTGGAGCTGCATCTCCTCCCTTCACACTCAGGATAAGCTAGGCTCAATCAAAGCTGCTCACATCTTGTCAGGTGGAGAAACACAAACTACTTCTGCTAAGTGTACTGTTTCCATAAGCCTTTATATTAAAAGTTTTAACAGTCTCCAAAATATTAAAGAAATTAAAAGAACAGCTAGCTTGGAAGGAATCGGGGTGGTCTGCCACTGAGATAACTACGCAGTCATCACTGAGGCAAAGAAACTTGGAGTTCACTGAAGTCTTTTCTATCACTATTAAAAGTACCTTAGGAGAGGTAGCAGGCTTTTTAATCAACTCTGCAATTAGGTTGATTTTATGTTGTGCCAAATTCATCTCTAGCATTAACACCCAGCAACTGACCCCAGTAGTTGCTGACGACAGCAGTTATTGTGCTTTGGGAGGCAAATGCACACGAGTGCACCTTGCTCCGGGCACGAGCCTTGCCTGACATTCCAGGCTGCCACAAGCCCTGGCCCGTGTTCTGGCTCTATCTGGGCTGCAGGTTAATAAAGGATTTCAGCCTCCAGGGTCTACCAGCCCAGCACTGCCCACACACACAAGTGCTAAACATCAACACCACAGCACTACCATTTATGTCACAGACTCTCCGTGTGAAAGAAAATTGCTGGGAAATTATTTCTGATGAGCCCTGAATTCTAATACTTACGTGGCACCTGAAAGAATGAATTAGAAAGAGACAGGCAATAAAGTTATCTACTGCAATAAATAGGAAATAAATAAATAAATAGGAGACCATTTTAATTTTACCCATGACAGCAAAAGGGAGATTCATTTTCTTTTTTCACTCAAAAAAAGAAAAAAATCTTCCTGATGTAGAAAGGAAAAGATGGAAAAAAAACTACAGTTGCTTTTGCTCCTGTAAGCTGGCCTCTGTTCTAATCAAAAGAGGTCTCTAATAGCCATTGTGCAGAGGCTCCCCTCTGCTTCTCTTCTCTCTTCCCCCTATCATCTTGCCTGGCTCTTGCTGTAATCACCTGTTCGTATCCCAGCACTAACTGCCAGGTGACTGCTGTTTGCTGTCGTCTCCCGAATGCTGACAAGAGAATCGGAGGAAGAGCAGAGCAGGATGTAGGGGGAAAATCTTTCACTGACACTAGTGTCTCACGGCCAGCGAGACAAAGAGCGCAGTGTCTCCCGCGGCCTGGCCTGCTCCCGTGCGAGCTGCTGATGGGTGTAATTTCCCAAGATGTATACCTTGTCACTGCACGGGAGATGAAGAGAAAAAGCAGGTCAGAGGAGCCAAAGCTGAAAAATGTAAGGATAAAGGGAGAGGCTGTGGGGAAGGAGTCTTCTGCTTTTAACCCTGAGAAAGCCCATGCTGCTTGGCCTGTGGAAAACCAGCTTAGAAATAGGAGGCCCATTAGATGGCCATCTCCTCATCCAAAGCAAGCAACATTTTCACATCTTGGTGGTCTGGTACACTGGACACAGTCCATTTGTTCTCAGGGTAGAAATTTTTCCTCCTAGTAACCAGGTTCATAAAGAATGAAATAGGTAGAAACTTTAAGGGATATCTAGGCCATTCTGCCACCACACAGAATGAACTTAACCTACAACATCCCTGGTAATGCCATGTACTTTGCAATAACGAACAGCCTCTGCCAGCAATACACACCTGTGCTTAACATTTCTTATCAGGAGATATCTTTTCTTTTTCATTTTTGAGAATCTGCTGCACTCAAAGCCGTGGCTTGTGACATTTATAAACTGCAAGTGTATTAATGAGGATGTAATTAATATGAGCTTGCTCTGAGCCCAAGTATACCTGTACCAAAATAGTGTAACTAAGAACCACATATAAATATGTTGCAACATTGTGATGACAAGAATAAGCATTTCTCATAACTGTGTGCACAACATGATCGCCGAAAGAGCAAATAGGAAACACTTAGTAGCTCACAAGAGGCAGTGGAGTAACAAAAAGCTTGAACGTAAGGGGCAAGATACACGTAAGAGAAAGTAAATAGGCAGGGAATCCTGTTAAATACACAGGAAGACTGGCAAAACAAGACAAGTAGTACTACTAGCAATTGAGATCTCCCCTTTGGAAGTGGGACAGGTAGCATTAAAACATTGAAACAATAAAACTATGCAAGACAGAATAAGTCTACCTCAATTCCAGACCCTGCCATACTTCTCCCAAAGGGCTCTCAGGCCTGACCACCTTGACCTCTGCAACTAAACCCACCCAGGACGGGGCTGGCTGCACAGCTGCGGCTCTGTGGTCCTGGATATTCACTGTTCATTTGTGCTGCAGACTGATCTTTTTTTTCATAAAGTGGTAAGTAATAATAAAGAACTAACCATTAACAAAGTGTGTTGTTAATAAATGAATTTAATAAAAGTTTGCTTTGAAGTTAAAATCCAGGCTGACTTAGCAGCCTTGTAACTAATCCCATCACAGCAACCTCCGATTCACTGATACGTATATATTTATGAATACACACACACTCAGCTGCAACACTGCTGTCTGTTACTTTTTGTCCTATTTCATTGGAAATACACCCTTCTTTGCAATTACCTTTTGTATATTTGAGGATGGCTGTTATATCCCTCTTCTCTAGAGAGAGAAATAAATATCTTTAAACTTTTCTGAGATCCTTTTTTAAACTGTCCATTTTTCTAGACACCTTCTCCAAATATCTCCACTTTTCTTGAAGTGCAATACCCCGGTCTGGATACAGTCTCTAGAAAACATCCCATGAGCAGTGCACATAGAAGAACAAGTATTCCGTGATGCTGCTTACAAATGAGACTGTTTGCTATTGTTGTATGATTTTTGTCTCCCTTGCAGAGAAGGGGAACTTGTTCGAAAACTCCCATTGATCCACCTTTGATCACCTTGCTCCACAAGATCCTTCTTTTCTTCTAGATTGGTTAATAGATTTTTTTATATCTTTCCAGAAGGGAAGCGCAGGTCACTCGCATTGAGCTGAAATAGTTTAGCCCAGTGATGGTTCGGTATCAACTACCTGCTCTGTGCCCAGGATGGCCCTCGTACCCCTCACTGGCCCCCGTGGCACCCACACAAACAAACGAGGCAGACAGGAGCAAAACCCCTCAAGGCCATTTGCAGAGGGCTTCAAGACATTTGGTCATGAGCAGAGAAGCTAAACAAGGGCTCAGTAGTGAGACTAAATGAAGGGGTATGAAACCTTCCAGAGGGTCCTATCTCTGCAGAGGCTCCTCACCCTCCTTCCCTTCCGCAGGGTCTCCAGTTCCACTCCACCCCACGTGCTCCTCCAGAGCCCCAGGTCTCCTGAGACACCAGCAGCTTCCTTGTCTCATCAAACTCCCCATCCTGCCTGTGATTCAGCACGAGCACCAGCCACGTGGATGTGAAAAGCCCGTTCTCCCGAACTGAACACTCCCCATTACCCATCGCTCACGTAGCTGAGCAACACGGGGAGGAACGTGTGTGTGTGTGGGAGGCGAGGAAGGCACCCAACAGCAATAAAACCCCACTGGAGCTGCGAAGGCCAACCCCAGAGCAAGTGCAAACATCAGGAAGGCAGCTGTGTTAAGTGCTAGGCAGCCGGGAAAATCTGGAAGCAGAAAGAAAGGAGGAGAAGGAACAAAGCGCTCCCTTACTGATAGGCTGTACGCAACAGATAAGGCACAAACTGCTCCCAACACGCACATTGGGTCTTTACTGGATGGGACCAACAGCTCCAGCTGCTCATTGTAGTGCCAGGGGGAAAAGCTACTGACAGGGATGCAGGGATTATGTTTCAAGTAGTCAGACATATGCAAACACATACATATGCACACATATTTGTTTTTCCTTCTCTGTAGCCTCTTATCTCTTCCTCAAACTATCAAATGAGGATAATGGAAGAAATCAGAAAAAGGGGAAATACAGGAAAATGTCAGTGTAACCCATAGAGGGAGGTCACATAGAGGATTGCCTTTCCATTCCTTCTGAACTTACTTTGTTTTGGTCCTATGAAAGTCATTTGCACCCCAGATGAATACATCCCTTCAGTCACCCCATAAGTTACAGCTAGATCTTTACAGCTAAAAATGTAGCTAAAGCTTAAAAAATAAAGCTAAAAAAAGAAAAATAAAGCTAAACCTACATTTTTAACTAGATGGCACACTGCACTCCCTCTCTGTGCCATTAGATGCTTTTTTTCAGTCACCAAAATTGAGCTCTCAAGAGGGCAACACACTGTCTATCATTGGCTCCCTAAGAGTAGCGGCAGAAGCACGGCAAGTACCCTGAGGATGAAAGGGCACTGAGCAGTCTTCAAGATGACTAACTCTTAATCATGTTCTTGCTCCCTTGGCTTCAGTATTCTGATCTTCTCCTTTGCAGAAGTCAATACCGAGTGACTCAGAGCAGGGCACCAAAAACCCTAAATGAGATGGACAGCACAAGGAGGCAGACAAACATGTACTTGGAGTAACATCTTTCCTTGCACCAAGATGTTCCTTACCCACTACTCCCCCTCCTACACTGGATTTGTCCTCAGGAACTTTGCAGCGGGCAGATAAAAATAGCCCTGAATATCAGATGCCCTATCTGGAAAAGAAGGGGTTCTACCTTGTTCTCAAATTCGGTGGTTGTGGACCAGTAGACCAGAGAGACAATGGCCAGAGTGACTCCATAAGCTTCATTTCCTTAGAAAATCAGAGTAAATATAAGCCTGCACTTGTACGCTAGCATGGCCTCAAGCATCAGGTGCAGCTTGTTAGCACCTCACTGTAGGCTTTTGTACCACTCACTTTTGTACCAAGACTGCTAGAGGGTGTTTTTTGAGTAGTAGACCCAAATGCTACTGTATGAAAGACACAAACTTCAGTACCTTAGATCTGTACTACACATACATGGTAATGAAATATGTTTCATTTAGAGGATGACAGAAATAGCAGAAGCAGCAGGAAACCTTCAGAGGTGAGTAATTCTGCAGCACTTTAATCGAGCATTATTCTCCACTGGAAACAAAAGATCTCATCCAGGTCTGGTAACAAGATCTAGACCAGCTAGAATACAAATACAGGAAGACTGTCCCTCCTTTCCCACCTGCAACATTCCTTTAGCACCAGAGCCAGCCACTTTGCAGAAATTGCAGGGGAAAAGAGGAAGAAATTACCCAATACAGTTCAAAGTAGCAGGAAAATAAATCTCAAAAGGAGGGAGACATTAAATTTCCTACATCTCTTGGGAAAAACAAAAGCAGAGAAAATGCCTGAAATCTCACTGCTTAGATTTAAATAGGTTAAAAGACTTTGTCCTGGAACAATCTTCTACTCAGATATGAGGCAAGATCCAAGGTAATTTGTATGTTAGCAGGACCAGTTCCACAACCACTGTAAGAATATGCATTATTTCATCCTTAGCACCACTTCTTTAACTAGTAGTAATTTTTAGGAAAGCATTCCTATCACGCATGGAATCAAGAAAGAAATCTAACTGGCTTCATTTAGAATAGGAGCCTGAGAGCCGCATTTAAGGATTATTCCCACCACTTGTCATCTGGTTTTCAAAACAAAGTGAAAATTTTTGAAAACTGGTGAGATATTCACTGCAATGTCATTTTCCCAAGTCCAGCTTTCCTTATTTCTTACCCCTTACTCAAACAAAAAACTCCATCTTTTTCATAGAGTTTGTCATTAAGAACATGGAGACTTTGTTTCTCTCTTTTTCCCCCCCACTTCTTGCATTTAAGTTCAAACTAATTCAAAATTAGTACCTCCAAATTAGTACAAATAGTCAAAGAATGGTCACAACTAGCTCATGGCCAAATGGGACACAGGTACAAAATCCTGATCCTCTTTGATTCTGGCACCTTCCACGTGAGCTTCCTACTTCTCAAAGACCATAATGATCATCTGACAGCCCCTCTTTCTCTTGCACTGGAACCACTTCACATTGAGAGAAACCATTCAAGACTAAACTATAGAGTGAGCAAAAAGGCTGGCCTGCGGGGTCTGAAGCTAGAGCATCCCTTGGGAACATGTGAGACACAGACTCAAATTTCCTTCCTCACAGGATGGGGCAATTAGAGCCTGGATCCCTGGCACTGGAGAGGAGTTCCCAAATCCACCTGCTATTTATGGGATCTACAAGTCTTCCTTCCCCAGAAGGACTGCTAAACCTTAGAGCACTCTGCAAAATCCTCATCTAGAAATTCTGTCCCTGAATAGCTTCTGCTCTCAATGGGGGAAGATTTTTTTTTTCCCCTTTTTCCTTCCAAGTTATACTTTAATAAATCAGCCTCATTATAGCATTTTCTTTGGTTTCTAGTTAAAGCTGAAAATAATACATCTCCAGATGTTTATACAGCCCTCATCCTAGTTTAGGCTCTGTTGTGAAGCAAGCGAATGTATAAAAAGCTTGTAAGATGAAACTTGAACTATACAAAGTACTGAGACTGCTATAGACATCAACCCCACACTGCCCAAGTAGGACAGCTGGCATTTAGCAGCTATTTCCACCTTCATCCATTTCCATTTTTCTCCCCTTCTGTCTCCCGTTTTGGGAGCTGCCCTTCGCATTCCGCACCTGAGCACACACGCGCTCACCCACCCACGCACCCACATTTCTTTTCGTGCCAAAAAGGAGCATCCTACATGGCATTCTGTCATCTGCTGTCCACAGAACTTCTGGTGTGTACCTCTAAATAGCTGGCATCTGGAGGAGCAAGAGCTTACTTGCATCTTCCTCAGCACGCTCAGATGATGCACTAAGGAATGTGAATAACACGTCTCATCTTTAAAATATGCTATGCCATCCTCCACCAGTTCTTTCTAGCACAGGTTATGGGCACCCACAGTCCACCACATACAGGGAGCAGCTTTCAAGGCCAACGCTCTGTCAACAGACCAACAGAGAAATACACACTGGTAACAATCCTCTATGTCTGTTATCCAGCATCCTCACTGCTATAGCACACAGTGTCAGAGCAATACAGCTTGGCACTGTGAGTGTAAAGAGAGAGAGTTGCTTTTTGGAAGCATTTATCACTGTAGAACTCCCTATTAGAGACAAGAACAAAACTGAATTAACCAAGGTGGCACTCAAGCTCTTTAATTATTAAATCCCTCCTTCCTCTTCACTTCTCAACACACACATAATAATCATAGCAACAGAAACAGTAATTTTCATAGTGACCAAAACAGAGACATCACAGACAACAGATTTTTCCAACGGTATGGGTATGTTTCATTTAATTAATGTTTCTGCCTCACAAAAAAACAAGAGTTCACAATAAGATGAGCCTGTAATTAAAGAATGAATGGAAAGCAGAAGGGGGAAGACATTTTTTTCCAGCACACCTCAACTTGGACTGCTGATTTTGCAGCAAAAATATAGTTTTGAAAGCAGGGTTGATGGTGGCTTGTTAAAGTGTTCTGTATCTCTCATCTTCCAGTATATTTAAAAATATATGTAATCTGCACTTCAATGGAGTATTCCTTCATTTAAAATAATATAGGTAGGACATTCATGCCCCATATCACCCTTCCAAGAGAAATACAACAGCCAAAGTGATGGGTAGCACAGAGAAACCCAAGTTGATTAAACTGATGTTGCTAGATTCGTACACCCTGCCATCTCTTTTCCTTTTGGCTTCTTCAAGGTATTCTGTCATTCTTCTCCAATTCCTTCCAAAGTATCCTTGTTAGCAGGTTGAGAAAATTAAGTTGCCTCTCCAACATTAATAGGGCTCTATAATTCAATAGTGGTGTGTTCAGAGAATGCCAGCTGCCTTCTCTCCAAGCAAAAGACACTGAAATAGAGTCAGCATTTTGCCCAGGTATTTCAAAAGCTAAAAGGAGATGCCCTTGTTCTCACAGTTGTTTCAGCTGTCTGGACACTGAATATCGATATGATTTAGTCACAGGTTTCACCATGATTTAGTCACAGGTTTTGCCCCTCAAAGGCGAGAAGGCAACTTACTGACTTGTAAGTCCTTAAAGAACTTGACCTGTTCTTCCAAGTTGCCTTGGAAGTCTTAGAGACCTCCTACAGCCAGAAGCCACGAGCTTGCAAACAGGAACGCAGCATAAGAGTTCCCATGTGCAAAAGCATGTGTTTCTCTGTACACATCCCTGGGACGTGCAGCTGTGTCTCTTCACAGAAAAGGCACAAGCATGTTCACCCATATGTATCCAGACAGGTTGACATACATCTATAGACACCTTTTGAAGTGTACAGAAAGGTGCACGAACCACCACCGCACCACACAGCTCTACAGCCAAGGCAGCGGATGCCTCAGAGCACAGCGCACACGCTCAGATTCCCAAACACACCTCGGATTTTCCATTTCAAATAGTGAGAGGCGGCGAGAGAGAGAGAGAACTTGGCTGTCAAACCCAGTAATAAACGCTTGTCAGGAGCATTTCTGATGGGACCTACAGGTGCTCGGAGAAGTGGGGCCATCACGGAGAGACTGCACAAGTTGAACTTAAGAAAAGTGAAGAGAGCGACAGTGACACAAAGACTTTTCCCCTGTCTCTCTGGGAAATAATGAACAAATCCTTCAGCGTGATTACTCCGTTACACCTGCTGGCCCTGCTCTCAAGTCCATATTAGACAGAAGATGCTCCTATCTTCCCTCAGATTAAATGTGCCTACTTAAAAGCAATCGGAGATTGGCACAATAATTATCTTTCCTCATTAGAGAGCAAGCCCTGGTCCTGACTGAATATGACTCCTCTGTCAAGGCCTTTTGTGGAGTGTAATAGTTGTCGGCCAGCATCAATGGGCACAACAGCTCATGTGAACAAAACAAAGCCACATATCAAGTAATCTTGTCTTTTTATTTG
>JAVCKT010096241.1:0-13399 GCA_032273925.1 Rhynchotus rufescens
GTGCGTAAATGACCTATGAGGGCATACGGGGACAACCTATAATAATAGCAAGCCAGTATCACATGTCTCCACATGTGATAAGCAGTTTAGAAAGACTGCATGATAAGATACCTCAAAAATTAAATAGTATTGAATATTTTTAAAAGGCATTTCAATACATATCTTAGGTTTTAAAACTTACTTTTACTTTTGCATTGATTCAGACAAGCACAAAAGGCAGAGGTCCTCACCTTGGTTAGATGTGGCTGTTGAGACACAGGGACTGCAAGTTAGGCAATTTGCATCACAAAAGTAAGGACGTGCTAGCACAGGCTGCTTAATAGGGCAGAAGACTTGCTGAACTCCAGGAAAGTGACACTTACTGCAGCCAGCTCAGGTCCAGCATTGGTATGGCTGAACGCTGCTGGAAAAATAGATATAGTTCCAAAAAAAGAAGGGAACTATGTGAAAGGTTGTTGTGGTTAATCTCCACTTACCGCTAAGGCCAGAACTCAATTGATGTGACACGGAATATACAGAGAACTCAAAAACTGCTGGTGCTGAACATGAGAACTAATAAAGTTTGCAACCATACAAAAAAAAAAAAGATTTTTTTAAGCCTCTATTTTAAATGAAGTTAGTGAGGGTTCTAATACTGAGTTTTTCCTCCTTCACTAAGTACATGAAATGAGCATTTCCCTTTGTGCTTGATTTGTATTACCTGTCTGTTTTAAGTCAAAGCTCAGGAGTGCTAAAGCAGGTTGCTGCTGCCGATACCACAAGCATTTCACAATGAGGAGGCAAAAGTCCTGATTAGCAGTAATTCTGTTTTTCATCCATGGAGTATAAAATGGAGTAACATGTTTTACAAAGATGAGGATAATAGCAGAAAAAATAAGCAAGCAGATAAGGAGCATTTCATTCATGCAAAAGCTACCAGCTATCTTAGAACTACCTGGGTTACAATTTACAGCTCACTTCATTCTAGCATTGTTGTAAGAACAGTGATTTGTTTTATTCATGTCAGCAAGACTTGCTGCCTTCCCATGAAGGGGAGGGTTCACATGGAAGTCTTCATTCTTCAAGGTGAAAAATGACAATGTGCAGAGAGGATTTCTCCTTCATCAGAGATCGATTCCAAAAGCGTCCATCTCTGCTTTCTCTACCATCAAAATTCATTACACACTTCTGAGCTGATATCCTATTTAAAATCCTGAAATTACAAATGGCCAAAAGACCTCAACAAGTTTGCCCTGCTTTCCAGCATTATTACTTTTTAGCCAGTTACCATGCTTATGCAAGTTGTTTTGGCATGCTTTTAGAAGAGTTTGCATCAGCCACAAGGACAGGTTTATAAGAAGTGTGATATTAATTTTCTTCAGTCTCAGCGTGTTTGAAGAAAAAAAAAGAAAAAGGCACAGAGAGCAGCTATGGGAATTATCATCCCCACTGTTCTTCATAGTGGTTCTTGCAAAAAGAAGGGAAAGAAAACAGCTTTAAATTCCCACTACCCATATAATGCACCTCACCTTGGGGCAGAGATGGGAAAGGAAAGCAGTCTGGTCCAAGGAGACAGATCCTCAACCATTTTGAAAGCAGGATACAATTTTGAGTTTTTTTTTTTTTTAAAAAGTGCATCTAAGGCTAGTTATAAGCTATAGTTAAGGCTAGTAGCACCTCCAACAAAAGCACTGAACAAAAATTCCCAGTGACTAGAAAATAACTATTAGTTATTCTTAATTGTACATTTTGGGCAAGAATGGCCTTTATACCTCTGTCTCAAACTGTGCCAGAGACTTTATGCCCTGGCCCCTGCAGAGAAGCTATATAAAGCTCATTATACCTGTAATGTCATGTCTCTTTCAAGATGAATTATCACGCTCTGAACAGGTCTCAACAGGCCGATTCATAAATAAGAGAGGAAAAGCAAAGAAATTCACATATTGTCAAGATCTAAATATAGGTTTGCCAGGCCAACCCAGAATTCATAACTTCTGTGTAGATTCCCCAGATACATACTATGTCATTAACCAACCACGGCATTTTGTCACTCTGACTTGCTGGCTGGGATACTCCAGCTCCTATCATTCATAATTGTGATGTCTTTAGACCACTCCTGTCCTTTTGTCTTTAAACACACATCCCTGTGACAGCACTCACTTACAAAAATACTTTTAAGGAAAAGATTTATATTTTCCCATTCATCACATACAGTTATTTAGGTCACTAGACAGTAGCCACCTAAGGTAGGTAAAAAGTAGCATTTAGGCTTAAGTGCCATATATCTGAGCTAAATTATTTCACTGTTGTGATCCTCAGAATTCGAAGAGGATTCAGTGTGAGAGAGACAGAGTCTGTGGGACTCCAATAACAATTAGTTTAAGCGAAGCCAAAAGCCAGAACATGTGCTATATTGATGATATTTGGCACCGCCTATAGAGCTGCTTGCTGGCTTTAACAAGCATCAGTTATATCGGCACTTTGGTTAACAGCAACAACAAATCAAGAAAGCCATGTATCTTTTTGCATGATACTAAAGGGTTTTAAGGGGTTTCTATAAGTGACGGGTTTGTTTGTTTCCTAAAAGGTGCTTATTACAGCCCTTCTTCAGGCCATTGCTCATTTTTTTCCTCTGTGGAACCATTTTCCATTGAAGCTTACACATGACACAGGCTCCTACACCTTAAACCATGTCCCATCTGCTTAACCAGAATTTAAGAAAGAGAGCACCACCTGATACATCTGGAAGCCTTTTCCACAGCATTTATTGTGAGTCAAGGTCATTCAAGGGCAGCCAAAAAGGAGTAGAAGTTCAGAGGGCCCCTGCGAGAATATACCTGACTCATCCTTTTGGAGGATCCAGATCCATTGAGGCACCAGTGCCCAGCATGGCCAGACACCCAAGGATCTGCTGCAACTCAGCAGCTTCTGAAGGAGCCAACCATCCTGCATCCATCCTTGCAGCAGAGTAATGCTGAGGAAAAGGAGGTTACCTGAGTTCAAACCCCAAAAAACTTTGCTTGCTTATTCTCTACCATTAGAATAAAAAGTTGTTCCTGATAAAAGATACTATTTCTATTCAAACGGATACCATATGGCTACATAAGTATTTGGACAAGGTCTTATTTTGTTTTATGAAGAGTCATTTTTGTGGTTTTGGACTTGAAATCTTTCTACTTCTCTTCAAAAAATAAAATTAATTTAAAGTCTTACATATGAAAAAAAAAAATAGAGCTCTAGTCTTGGGAAATCTCTGAAGGGCTCCCCCAGCTTCTGATTTTCTGGAGCTCACAGTGCCCTGCTGGATGTATGGCCTGAATACACAGAGTGAATCTCACCCACCGCGCACAACGCATCCCGCTGCGCACAGCAAGCTGCCGTGCTCTGTTGCCAGCTATTCATAGCGCGGAGAGGGAGAAGCGAGGCCCTGCAAAAAGGTATCAGCTGTGCTATTTCTGCTGCATGGCCCTAAGTGAAGCAAGAGGCCTCCTGGGATGTCACCATTTCTGTCTGGAGAACGGAAACAATATCAGACTACAAAACCAGCAAGTTGAATCCATCCCTGTTCCTGAAGCGTTTGGCTGTTGCCAGATGAAAGGTCCTATATGAAGGCAAGTCTCTCTAATCAGATGCACTGCTAGCACGAAGGGATCCTCCTGAGCCACCAACTTTAGCTCATCCCTACCAGCACCTTCCTGGGTCACTTGTCCCTCTGGGCCCTTTGTTAAGGGCAAAGCTACATCCCAAATCCTATCATTGCCTCTGTCCATCCTGCCATATCACATGTTCAGGCACCATTTGCCACCTGGTCTGCTTAAATGCCAGAGAAAGCACCACAGCAGGGACTACCTGTGTGAAGGAGATGCTGCTGATACAGCAATTGAAGAAGACAGCAGAGCCTCCAGAAAACACTGGAGGGGTCAGGGGGAACTTCACCGATCAACAGAAAAGCTGCTCACACAGCAAAGACCAAACCAGTAGAGAAAACCACTCCTGCCTCAATGCTGTCACCTAACCAATGACTGTAAATACTTCTCTCCAGACAAAACTGGGAGTTTCTCCTCAAGCAAGACATCTCCATTTGCACAAAGGGACCCTCAGAAAGCGCAAGACAAAATAAGAGCAAAATAACCATTTGCACTCGCAGCCTTTTCCTCTTTCTTGGTTTGCTTCTTGCATGTTTAACCCAAGATGCGAGTCAGCCCCTGCAAACTGCTGGCTGGGTAGGGCACAAACGCTTCAGGTGAAGCAAGCGAAGACAAAGAATCACCACAGATGCAGAGATGGGATGTCTGTGTAAAACACGACGTGTGCATTCAGTTTATTTCTTAATCACGGACTGGTGTTTCTTATCTTTGGGCTATCAAACTTCTAGGAACTAGTAGGCTGCATCTGCCTCACTCTGCATGTGATATTTAAGGTTCTATTCTTCCACTACACGAAAGCATATCTGTCTTTCTGGTTCCACTGCCGTGTTCCCCCCCCTAGTCTGACTGCAAGAGCTTTCCTAGTAACACAGTGTGTAATTCAGAGTTTGTTCCCTGCCTTGTGTCAGGGATGATATTTAAAAGAGCAAGCCATATTCTTCTTTTGTCAGCTTACAGTGTATTTCATCTCCCACTATCTCATAAAGTGACAGCTTGATTATAATGTAATTACTTTTTTTTACTGAACCTAGTGCACAGTTTTATTTCCAGATGGGTTTATGTTCCTTATATTTAAGCTCATTGTGAACAAGAAGACTGCGCTGGGAAAATGCAAAGCAAGACTCTTCTTCTCTCTCTCTCTCTTTTTTTTTTTCTTTTTCCTTTTTCTCTCTTTTAAAAGTGATCATAATGAAGGGCCTATATAGTGAGGGAAGAAGTACCAGTATCAAAGATGAATTTCAAACATGAGAGCACAAATGAGCTTGAGAGCCCTTTAAGACATTTGTATGGAAATTGAGAAAATAAATGTTTAATTTTCATTGCTTGAAATTTGATAAAAGCTAACATGCTGAACAGCTTCAATATCCAAGAATCAAGCATCGGAGGAGCCAGGGCTGGAGTGTGGCTACAGATGACTACAGCAGGGATAGTGCCAATTCTCAAATTGGTGAAATGAAAGCCTTCTTTATTCAGTCAAAACCAAAGTCTCCTGCAGTTGGGTACTTGCCAAGAAGCTCGTTTGCAAGTCAAGTATTATTTGTTGATGCTAAGAATCACAAGCTGATACATTTTGCCAAAATATGTGACAAGAAAATCCATGTAAATCAGCAGAGCTTTGCAGCAGAAACTGTGGTTCCTCCCTGAAACCTGTCATAGGAAAATGGCATCCTGCAGCTTCCTGTTTTATTGCATCCCAGTGACTTCCAAATCAAACACAACCAGCTCAGACGCAAGTGATAATATATTTTTTTAACTGCTACTTGTATAAAAATAAGAAAAGATACATACAGTGGAGATATGTTCTGAGATATGTTACACCACAATGTAAATTCTGCAAGTGCCTTTTAGTCAATAATCCTATTAATGATTCACAATCCAGTCTCTGTTCTATCATCCAGTTTGTCATTTCCCAGTGCTAAAGGGAAGAAAAGAATCCAGATGCAAATATCAAAATAAAAATGCTAAATTATCCAAAAAAACCCAAACCAAGTCCGCTTTGGTGTCCCTTTCATTTGCAGTGCTTTTACTACAAGCAGTTACCTAGTTTCCTGATGCAACCCTTCCCCTACCCACTATGATTGCATTTTGTTCTGACTTTTCACTTGTTATTTAAATGTTGATGAATAGAATAAATATTTTAGAGTAGGGCCCTTTTCTAAAGCAATACTAAGAGCTACCAGGAGTGGTACAAGTAACAAGTGGCTTCTTGTTGCCATTTGCCACCTATAATACTACATGTGTGATCAGATGATGGTGTCATTGGAAATCGTCACTTACCAAGACAGCGTGTGCAGCACCAGCATCCAGCCTGTGACCCCTATCCACGCTTCCTCCTGCTCAAAATACTTACACTTTGTTCCTTATAACACATCAAGACTATTTCAATTCGGCCAAAATACACATCCTGAAAATAAAGAGAATTTTGTTATAGGAAACATGCATGTTTTCCATAAATTCTGGGTTTATTTTCCCCAGATTTCCAATTCACTGATGAGCGATCTAACCTGCTGTAATGAGAATATTGCTCACTTCTCACAAAGTGTCTGTCCATTACCTCTCCTGGGAGCCGTTAGACTAGCATTAAAGATTTTGACATTCACGACACGTATTCTACTTTATTCCATTGCCTTGCCACAGACCTCTGTACACCAGCTTAATTGTTTATTTGTCTGGGCCTGTCAGGTTTTCTATTTCCACACTCTCACCTCAGTACGAGTACTCTGTTACATGGTAGGAAAATGTAAAGATTATCACATGCCACAACATCATTTATTTGCTCTGTCAAACAGGAACTATTGATTGACTGAGTTTGTTCGGCAGCAAACCTGTAACGTATCACAAAATTGCTTAGTTCTATTTAAGAACTGCACCTTAGAAATTCAAATAAAAGATTTGAAATACTGTTGCTTTGCTGCTACCTTTTCAAGCCAAAAAAAATCAACACTATAGCAACAAAAACCAGATATCTAGAACAAAGAGAAAAGGAAATAACACGAGAGAAAAATCACAGACAAAAGCGAAAAACAGTTTATATTACAAGCCAAGCAGTCCCTGGGAGTATTGTGAAGGTTTCAGAATAGATGAAGCATTTTCAGTAATTATTATGAATCAAATGCAGGCAACTTCGGTTTCAACACAAAAATGTCAAGATTTTTAAAAAACAATCTCAACTTCTTTTTTTTTTCATTTTTCATTGTCATTTTTTTTTTTCATTAAACACACTGCAGCCTATTTCCTTCCCCTTCAGTGATTCAGATGGGCATTTTCTGTAGATGAGCCAGGGATCATCAGAAAACCAATATCACCCTTGAAACTACCTTCTTCAAAAGTGAATTAACAGGAGCAGGTCAGATGGAGTTCAAAGACTTGCCATTCTTGGACAGTTTCAAATTTCCCTTTAAGCCCCACAATAAGGCATAAAGCCGACCCTGCTGAGGCCTCAGGAGTCCACTTCCCCTTTTATTCTCCTTTCACGCATTTTTTGGCAATTAGTCAATGCTGAGGTCGTGGGCTCCTTCCTGATGCTTCCAACAGAGGTGGCCATGCAGTCCCAGGAGGCAAAGGTCTAAGGTCTGTAGAAACCCCAAACCCCCCAAAAAACAAGGGAGGGTTGCAGAACAGGCAGAGGTTAGATAGACAGAGAGGTTAGATAGGCAGAGAAGGCAGAGGTCAAATCGGGACTCTCCTGGCCTGGGAAGAATCCGTGTTTTTAATATACCAAACTCCTTGTCCACCTTCTAGGGAAATGACCTGATTTCTCCAATGTCCAGGCTGCACCTTTGGTCAGTTTGGTTCCTCTCTGAAAGAAAGCAAAATTAAGAATTAAGGATCATGGTAAAATGGAAATCTGAAAGCAGCATTTGCTAAAATCTGCCCCCTTCCCCTACTTTATTTATTTTTTTTTCCCAAAGGATGTAATTTAAAATTAAGACAGCAAAACCAGTCCTTTAAACTATACTCTGGATTAGCCTTTGGCTTCCTCATAAGGAAGTAAAAGGACAGACTTGTGTCTAATTGGCATCTGACTGGTTAATGGTGACTGCATTACAAAGCAGAATGCTGAAGTAACTTTTTAATACTGAGTCCATCAAAAAAGGGTAACAAAAACTCTTGTCAAGAGTCTGATTATATGACTCCATTAAGAAGATTTTAAAAATCAATACATGGTATGCAGTCCACATAATTCAATTTGAGATTTCTTTTTACTAGATTATATCTTGACAAGACTGCCTTATAGGTCACTTTAAACTCAATTTTTATCTGTCCAAATAATGAATTCTAGAAGGTTAAGAGATTAGCACTTCAGAGCAGTTTTAGTGCAATCAGAGCTTTCCTGAGAGGAGGCAAGTATCTATCTGGTACAATTGGCAAAATCTTGCCTGGAATATTACATAGACAAACAACAACAACAACAAAAAAAAAAACCCAAAAGATGCTCAAGAATTACTATATTCAAGCCTCCTCTGGCAAGATAAAATAAAGCACATGCAAAATGCTAGAAAAAATATAAGTAGTTGCTGCCATTAATGAAAAAGCTTCCCTCCAAATACCTGAAGGAACATTAAAAAAACTAACCACCACTGCCTCAACACACAACTATAAAGTATGCATGATGTAAATCTGCGAGATTTAAAATACAATTAGTTACCTTATTTCCCACATGCAGTTCTTTACTCTTCCTTCTTTTCAGTCATAAATTACTGCTACCTAGCATCCTCAGAGGGATTTCATTCTTTTTATGCATGTGCAAACCAGGTTCCCACTTCTACTCTGCATTTTTGTTTTCAGCTTCCACGGAGACGAGCACGTGCAAATCACAGCATTTTTCTCCTCCCTGACTTGCACTTCTGTGTCTAGAAAACAAGACAGGAAAGAAAATTAAGAGGTAGTCTGGCCTGTTTTCTGGCCAGAAGGGAGGATCCAATTATATCTATGTCACTTCTGACAGACTTCTGTCTCACTTAGCCTTCGACAGCTGCCAACAGCAGAAATGCCACCATTTCCCCAAGTCAATCTAGTCCAAGGCCTCCCCATTCTTTACTACAGGAAAGCTTTTCTTACCTCTAAGCCACGGAAACCCATTATATTTTGTCTTCATTCGCACGCAGAGGGAGAATTGATCACCCTTTCACTGCAGCAGTGCTTTACTTCCTCACAGATTGCTGTGTCTCTCACTTCCAGTAATCTGTACTCAACTACTCGCTTCCTTCAACTCCTCCTACTGTTTTCCAGACCCCATCATCTCCCAGGCGAAAGAAGATCCAACCCCAAATACCTACAGGAGCTCAGAGAAAAGGATCCTTGTACATCTGCAAGCATGCTGGGTGAATAATCCAAAAAAGAGTGCATTCATGCTTGCACTGGAAAAAAAAAAAAAAAGAGAAATAGGGTTATAATCCCTGCATTGCACTCACTGCAACCCCCTGGACCATGCTGCGACAAGGCTCTTTGCTCACGCCAGCTGACAAAGGCTTGCTTTGCCATTAAGCTCATTACTGTGTCCAGAAGGCCTGTTTTCCCACTGCCTGATGGTTACATGTGATCTGCTTACATTTTCTGTATGATGAATGGGTAACTGTGATTATAGAGAAGGAAGATAATTAAAAGTAGCACAAAGCCAAGCAGACAGAGATAAGTGAATATTAAAGCATCCGACCTGGCCAGGTGCCTGAAGATACCACTGAAAAGGTCTTCTAGTAAAATCCAAAGCACCACTTTGACAGATTATAGGATCTTTAAGCCTTCTGGCAGTAAGGGCTGCTAGTACAGAAACAGTGCAAACCAGAAGACAACAGCAGTAATTATGTAGCAGAATGATTGAACAGCATGCAGCCATAATGCTGCTTCTCAGCTATTTTATGGGAGTAAGTCACAATTTCAGTATTCGAAAGAAGTCAATTAGGGAGAAAAGGAGATGGGAGAAAAACTGAATTCTTACAATCAAGTGATAAATCAGTCATAAGTAATTGCAGAAATCATTGCAGCTCATCATGTTTTGATAACACTGACTACTCCACCACAGATGGAAGAAAAACTGTTTAGTTCCTCAGTATACAAAAAGACTCCACTGAGCATCCTTAGAGAAATTGTTGCTGCCTGATGAATTGCTACTGCCTGACTGGAAGAATATCCAGCACCACCAAAATCAGGAACCTTGCTTTGAAATCTTTTCTGCTTTTCATAGCAACAGAGCTGATTTCAGTTCAGAAATCCCCAGCAAACTCGTTAACTTTTAACTACTTATGGACAATTTGTTTCCAATTTTCCCTCTTTTATGCTTTTCATCTCCCTCACATCAAATGAAAAAAATGTAGATACCAATTCCCAGAGTGACCCTAGCCCAGGTCATTCTTGGATTTCTGCTGCTTCTCTCCTTGACTGTAGAAGCCAGAAATTTAAAGGGGAAAACATTAGTGAGCTATGTGAGAAGTTTTGAGATGGTTCCTAGACTCTTCTCTCAAAGCCTCATTCATTACAATAGGATTTATAGGCTTCAGCACTGGATTTTCACACTTACACACAACCCAACCCTGGTGGGAAGGGTTGCATCCCCTCTCATTCCATCTCATCACCTCCTTTCTCCCTTGTTGCTGGACTCAGACAACTTCTGCCTGACACGGGTCCTCAGACAGGTAGTCACCTCTGGCTTTGCAAAACACCAGATATGAAAAGTCAGCTGCTTTTCCCCAGCCACTTGGTCTGACTCAAAAAAAGGATATTCACTCTTCAACGAGGCAGCAAGGTTCAGACCATGCCCACTCCAGTCCCTTCTTTGGGCTGCCACCAGATGCTGCCAAGTCTAGGCTCTCCCCACCATGGGCTTTACAGCAGGTTCTCATCCAGCTTTGTTGCAGCCTGCCAATTGCACGTCTGGGTAAAGATATATAAGCTCATGACTATCAGCCCTGCTGAAAACCAGCCCCGACAAAGTAGTCATTTTTTGCTACGCTTTCGCTCACTTCTAGATCTGACAGACCAAAGCTGGGGGGTAAAAAAAAAAAAGACAAGACTGGTTTTGGCAAAACTTGAATTTAGATCAGGTTAAGCATGGAGGGAAAGAAAAGGGGAAAAACATAGAAGTGCTAACAGAAACTTCCTGTGTCAGATTGAACAGTACTATGGTATTGTAATATACATTAGAGAGCTCCCCTTTCTGTGCCCCTCTTGTTCGTTCTAGTGGGATTATTTTAGGTCTCAAAACAAAAGCTTTCCTAAAGCTTTTGCATTTTTTTTCCTGGTAGCTCTTTTCCTCTTCCCTTCTGTTCACAAAAAAAAAGCTTTTGAAATGCAGAAAAGGAAATTTGACATGATCAGATACCTACCTAACATATGTCAGAGAGAGAGAGAAAAAAGAAAACTCCACACCATAGAACTACACCATCTTGATATAGGGTCATACGTGCTCTCTTTTTGAATGTGTAATATTGAAAACTTTATCTGATATGCTTCGTTCTTTGCAACTCCCTTCCAAGTGCGTGCACCAGGATACCATGCCTTCCTTTTCTCATTCAGAAATACTTTCCACAGAAATTGGAAGATTGGACTGGACTAAGAACATCAGATATGAGGACTGGTATGAAAGATAAGCAGCAAGAATTTGGACTGGGCTGCAGAAAGAACCTAACTACATGTCGAAACAAAATACAACTTCTCATTCCCTGATTTTCTATGCAGTTATCCATCCTATAATTAAAAATAATCATTTTAAAACATATTTTTATTACGAGTTTTTGCATCTCTACTTCCTGTCATCAGAGTAAGTTTTATACCTTCAACTATTAAATAAAATCTGTTTTCATGAAGTGGGATATAAATAAATTTCAGCATGGACTTAGCTGTGCTATAATTGTTCTACTTCTCAGTGCGCCTCTGCAAAAAAACAAACATGGACCATTATCACAGTGCTATCCTTTCTAATTTCCTTATTGCTCAAACTTCTAAATAGGGTGCAATTAATTAACATGGATTTATATTCATTATGTTTTTAGACCTATAAGTTATTGACAGCCACTTGACAGTAATTATTTGTGCTATTGGCATCTTTTCACGGGTGAAAACTCTCTATAGAAGAGAGTCTCTGAGAATATGCCAGCAGTGTATGAGTGGAAGAGTTGTGATGGCAGGAGCGAGACATAGATGTTGCACATGTGTAGACTGGGAATGTAGGTGCTGCAGGATGCTGAGCTCAGGGTGCTTTCAGTATTGCTACTGTTTTCATCGGTAAGGCTTCAAATGGATCAGTGAGAGCTCCAGTTGTTTTAAATCCTTGCCTTAAAATATTAAGGCATCCCATCTCCCTTCAGGGTGGGACTGTGACACATCTGGCAGTCATAGAGCACACATGCACATAGGTGAGAGGGCAATTTGACCCACCTAAACTGGATGTGTGTGAATAGAGAGGTTGAAAATCAAGCGAATCTTAGCATTTCCAGTAATAGAAATATACCTCAAATCAGTTAATAAGCCAGTTAAGTAATAAATACAACATTAAACTTCAGTATCAGCATCCAACAGACAAAGCAGCAAAGCAGGTATGTGATAGATAAGAGGTTAGAGGTTATGACACTAGGAGAAAGCTGGCAGTGACAACATTCACTTAAAAAGACCATCAGCAAAATTAAACAGTAACAAGGGGACTACCAAGAAACTTTTGAGAGAAAAATGAGTCACCTTGGAGAGAAAAAAACAAAAGAAAGGATGAAAATTTGTGATTGTAGGGAAAGACTGGAATGGGAGAACTGTAGCAGAACAGTAGTCAGAACCTGGTTAGAAATTTAGAAATTCATAGGTGATTAGTAACATTTTATTGCAGTCTAGTATTGTGGTTTATATGCTAAATTGCTGTCATTGATCTTCAACACACATTTCAGTGACTACTAATTAATTAATTTTTGTTAATAAATTGACAATTGTCTTTGATTCTGATTCAATTTAAGCATGTGAACTGACCAGCACTTTCAATACAGTATTAGGTAAAATAGGTGACATACTAAGTAGTGAGGAATGAAGCAGGAATGAAGCAGAGAAATAAATGACCAAGAGGAAATATTTTCTGCTCACCTGTAGGTGTTAAAGCCCCCATCATATGTTCATATATTGCTGAGAGCTACTAAGCTGAGGAAGAGTAGCATTTTTTTTATTTCTGCCTAGCCAAGGCCAAAGAGAGGATTCAAATGAGTGAGGATTAAAGCATTTCCACTCAGAGAAAAATGTTCCCCTTATTTACATGAGCAATACGTCACTCCCCCAAAATTTAGCTTCTTCCTCCCCACCCATGGAATTGCACCCATGGGTATATTGCATCGTTTGTGTATTGCAGCCATTTATGCAATACATTTAAAGGAGGTGACCACAAAAGAAAGATAATGCAATTATGGGATGCTCCCACTTCACAGTCACTGGTGCATCCCCGGAAGTCATCACTGCAGGTACTACTACTTGTCAGTTCAGAGGAAGACATCTGTGTTTTGGGTACTGACAACTTATGAGAGTCTGCAAAAAAAAAACAGCAAGTAAGTGCACACAAAGATATATTTAATATTAAATTAGGCTACTAACATTTGCTGGAACAGATTTAAAAGCTTCAAGTTTTAACCACTGCCCCGTATCATTTATCATGTACACCTCGGGAAACACAGCAAGCCCATTTTGTGTCTTTCCCAAACAGCTCTTAGCGTGTTGGGGTATTTTTCCTTTCTATCATGGTAAAATCTCAGTTTACTCCTCGTTTTTTTTTTTTTTTTCTGCCTTTGAAAATGTCAAAGTCTTCTTTT
>JAVCKT010096242.1:7816-34371 GCA_032273925.1 Rhynchotus rufescens
CACGTTATGGTTTTATCTAGAAGTCCCACAGGAAACCTATGAGGACTTCGTGAAAATCCCACTCCTCCTTTGATCTGGGATTTCAGCATTGTGAAAGCCTTGGCTGGTTGGCTCTTTGCAGAGACCCAAGTTTCACCCTATAATCAATACCAAAATTTAATTTCACAGTCACTTATGGTGCTGCAAATCCAGGCTAACGATATTAAGATCAATGGAGCTGATACTAGAAGCTTAAAACTACCGTGAGTAAAAGTCAGGTCAGGTCTAGGGCCACACTAGCCTGGTCTACAGCCACTTTGGGCTGATCTGTAGGAAAACCCAGAGAAATATTTCTATAAATATTCCATTAATGTTAACAGCTAAATTTGTGGCCTTCTCTAAAAATCCTATCCATATCTAAGTTAATAGCAACAGTCCTTATCTATTTTAATTTGCTCTCAAGCCACAGAGATGTCATATTCAGCACTTGAATCAGAGTTTAGCAAGACACATTTCACTCAAAACCCTTTAAACCTTCCACTCGTGAGCTCCTGTCTCTGCTTAACTGCTTCTCAAACCTGATTAAAATCCAAAGCATATCCAAATCCTGGCTTCCCTCAGGCTAGGAGGAGGAACTAAATACCATTTCAGGTAAACAAGAACTGGTTGTTAAATCACTTTCACCGTACTCAAACAAAGTTTTATAAATACATAGAGTTGCATGACCACAACAGTTCTGCTATAGTTGGTTGGTATTTATCACACAGCAATCCTCCCTTTAAGCATAGATCATAGATGCACTGAGGGATCTTAATAGATGGCAATATCCAGATCTTACTCCAGGCCTGATTTATTGCTTCAGGATCCTTCTTAATAGTCTTCCTTCTTAATAATCTTAATAATCTTAATAATCTTAATAATCTTCCTTCTTAATAGTCTTTCTGTAACTACACGAAAGGACTAGAAACACCAGATTAGCAATTATGTTTTATGATCTTATCAGAGTGTCTTTGGTTAAGCAGGAGCTCAGTTTGGCAGCACTGGATGCTGGCAAGCTCTGCCCCAGCTCTGCCTCATCTCTTTAGGAACAAGAGGTCCCTGCCCTCCTCTGATTCAGGAGGGCAGAGAGGAGCCAACCACCGATGTTGCAGCCAGGTAAAGAAGCACCCAGCAGCTGGATCCAATGGACATTTCTGACTCCACACAGAGCAGTATTTCCCATGTGCTGCTCTGTTTGCCTCTCCTGGCTCCGTACAAACCACATGGCTCTGGGTGTAAGAGTAACCCAGGAAAACATCTAAACTCAAAGTAGGAGTGCAGCTAGATATTAGTGCTGTCCCTGATGGCCTCTCATGCAACTTTCTTATTGTATCAGCCTGTAAAAAAAAGAAAAAGAGAAAAAAAAAAAAGGAAAGAAAAAAAAAAGAAAAAAAAAAGAAATCTGTGGTCCAACCACATAACATTTAGCCATGTCATTAGGCGATACTTCCCTTTCCATACTACCGCTGTGGTCTCTCTTTTATTACTGTTAGGTCTGCTGTGCACTAAGGCTTATTACTGAAGATGAATCTGGGATTAAAAGCAAACGGCAAAACATTTAAAGTCATGGGTCTTTCCTGCACTTGGCTGTCCAAAGCTCAGTTCAGCCACAGATGGGATTCCTTCTCAGTAAAGAACTGCATCACATGGGACCTATTGTAAACATAGCAGGAAAGCCCAAGCATTGTGATGAATCCTTTAAGCTTGAACACTGCATGATTTCAGTACTGCTTTGGGCTTCGGCCCCAAATATTTCAACCATTATTCTGAAGTTAGGAGTTTTCATTTCTGTTAAAACTTGAAACCTGATGCAAGCGGGAAGAAAGGAAGGGCATTTGTATCATTGTGGGCCATCATATGATTATGACGGAAGGATTGCAGAATCTCTCTGGTTTCCAGCTCCAGCAAAATCCTCTGAGATCAGTGAAATGAGATACAGAATGGAAGGAATATGAGAGATATCAATAAAAGGTTCTCTACATACCTCAAAAGTAAGAGTGGAAGGGAAAGGCTGGATCTAATACTCAATAAAGAAGAAAAAAAATGCTCAAATAAACAGGGAAATTTGCATTAATTGATATCTGTATCATTTTAGTTTTTCTAAAGAAAAAAAAAAAAAGCTTAATTCTCACCTCAGTAATGAGATTTACCAGGCTCCAGATAAAACACATCAAACAGATACTAGGATACTAGTATAAAATACTCTGGATACTCTGGTATGATCAAAGGACTCTTTGAAGCTCCATTTGCAAAAAATGTCTCTAAGAACAGTTCCATAAGAAAAGGAAGGGAGAGTGATCTATTGTCAGTACTCTGAGGGCAAATAATCCCAAAATGTCATTCTTGCAGAAGTTGACAGTACTCGCTAGAAATGCCCAGCCAAGAATGACAGTCACAGAAAGGCCAGACAGCTGGGAAGATAGTTCACATGCCATGGAAGTGATTAGCAAACAGCAGGAGACAGCGTAGCCTGAGGGATCTCTTCTGCTGGCTCTTCTGCTGGTGTTTGCTGGAAGCAGAGCGGCTCCGGATCAGCAAGGCAGGGCTGGCATTGCTGCATGCCTTCAAAGTGTCGGAGAGCAGCCTGGCCCCAAGGCCCTTACAGACCACTCACCTTCCACAAACCCTTCCCACAATGTCCAGGTACTTTCTGTGGTCACAGATTTTCGAGCTGTTTCTTGCTCGCTCAGCAAGGAAATCACCTTGCCAAGGGCTGGAAAAGCTGCACATAAACCTCATCTTGTTTTTCGCCCCCTATGATCGAGTTGCAGTCCTCTTGATCTCTCGTAGGACCTGCAAATACAAATTGTTCAGAAATTGGTTTCTTGAAATCACTGCATTCAGGCTGGAGAGAAAGAGTTTGGCTGGAGCAATGACACAGGCCCACTGCAGAAATGGAAATCCTGCTGCATCAAGATGGGCAACGGAGAGAAAAGAGGCAGCCCCTCTGTGGAATGTGTGATTCAACAGGAATTCCTCCCTGCCTGTACCCAGAGCAAAGCACCTGGAAAAATGCAGGGACAGCTTTGGCTCCATAAAGGACTTTCCTTTGTCCTGTTACCAATAGACGTAAATCACACAAAAGTCTCCCCAGCTCCTGTGCACCAGGATCACTCCAAGTCAGGCCTCAGGAGGACAGCCTTGTTTGGAGTAGATAACATTTTGCTTATGTCCTGGTTCACAATGACGACAATGAGGTTTTCTGACGTGATATATCAGTCTGCCTGTTGAAAACCACTCTGATTTTCAGAGCTGAAGTAAACAATAGCAGTTCCATGTTTACAAAAAGACGTTTTGTCTCCTCGCTGCCTTGTGACCTGCAGAGCTGCTCCAGAACAGCAGCTGTGATCCTCAGTTTGCCTCCAGCATGCCAGCATCTCCACTAGACAGAAGTGACAAACGTGGCAAACGTCCCTTTTCCTTTCCTCTGAAATGGATGGAACCCTCAAATCCAGCCTATTTTCTCCAAAGCAAGGAGATGCCCAAGCAAAGGAGCAACTGCAGAATTAAGCTAGTTAACTAGCTGAAATACTAGAAGAAGGACATACATAAAATCTACTGCCAAAATTGGGGGAAAAGTAGATATAGCACATGCCTTATGGCCTGCTGTTTCTTGGATCAGTCTAGTTTTTAAAATTATCAATATCTTCAGACATACTCAGGGAACGTACAGACCCCAGAGGCGGCAGCAGTGGGAACAGTCAAACTCATGGCTGGAGTTTACATCCCCAGGCTGCTGCTTCACAGATATTTCCTGATTGTCCAAGAATATATCTGTCTTCTTATAAAGAGGTTCATTTTCCCACAAAATTTCTGGGACTTGTTACTTTCAGTCAAAGTGGAAATGTCTTGGAAAAAAAATATGGACTTTCCAATTAACTTGTAAGATCCTCCAAGCAAGCTAACTTCTTTTCCTTATTTATTCTGCATGAAAATGTGAACCTCTGCAGTCTTATATGAAAAAAACGTATAAAACAATAGTATCTTCCTGTTCTGTCTGCAGTGCTGAAGATGTAGGAAAAATAAGAATGAAAGAGAGGAAATGCATGGTCTGGCCTTCTCTAACACATTCATAGCAAAAGCCACAGCCACCTAAGAAAAATTTAGTCCTGCTCATGAATGGCCATCAAGAATAATGGAAGGATTCCACTATTCCATTCTTCTCCACTATTCCAATATTCCACTATTCTCCAGCTAGCTCTCAGAATAATCTTATTGACAGATAAGATGTAGATTCATGATATAAGTGATGCCTCCATTGTTTTCCTGACATATGTCTGAGTGCCAAAACAAAAGAGTTCCTCTGCAATTTCTTTTGTCCTTACAGCTCACATCATTCAGAGAGGGAGTTTAGCTAGTGAATCAGATATAACAGGAAAGGTTTACCATGAAGTTCTCACTGTCTTGTGGAAGGAGAACTAGCTGCTTAGCCTTTTCTCCAGTCACAAGTAGCTCTATATAAGTTTAAAAATACCTTGTACAAGTTTAACCATCTCCAAATAATAGATCTGAGCAGGAAAGCTATACAAGGCAATGTCCCTACAGCAATGACTCCGGTCTCGACTTGGTTGCTGAGACACATCATCAGACATTGCTCTTGCATTATTTGTAGGTCTAAAGAATTTAATTACCTGGGATCATGGGCAGCATCAGAGGATCAAATGGACAATACATTGCTGTAGCTCGTGGATTAATCTGAGGTTTAAGTTTTTGAGATATGCTTGTACTTTCAGAGAAGAAGAAACAAGACTCTGACACATCACAGCTTCAGAAGAACTCAGATCTCACATCAGCCCATTTTTTCTCCAAGAGCCTAGAGTGCTGGATGCTGTGTCTTGCAGACAGCATTGCCTTGAGTATCCTCAGACGAACTGCTGAGTGCTGACTCCACATAATGGTCATTTGCTGCTTACTCTTCTGAAGACTCAGCTCAGTTTACAGATCTCAAACACTTGGAAATCTGTCCAGGCGCTCTTGATCTGGTTTATGGGCTCCTCATGAACGGACTTGAGCCATTCTTAGAACATAAACTTGGCAAAAGCAGTTTTTCTCCACTGAATTGATAGAAACCACAATCAAAGTCCATGCCAAACCAATCTAGACTGTGCTGTAGTTAAAACTTGTAACTGTTTGTCTCCATCGCTGACTATTAGAGGAGGATAACATGACAGCTTCCAGCCTTCTAATTGGACAGTAGAAGGTCTGTCATCAAAACGCACTTCTCATTTCTATTTAGGCCATACACCTAGAGAGGATCTGAACGAGCTAGTTGAACTAAGTGTGCTTGTGCCAAAGAGACATCTCTTACCTTCTCTCCAAAAAGAAAAAAGGGCAGGTTGTGCATTGATATGATTAGTGTTTACTTTTCCAGAACAAAGGCACAGCAAGAAGAATGCAGGAGAAAGGAACTCAATTTCCTCCCAGCAGTATTACATCAGCACAACACTTCTGATGTCAATAGACTTCTTCTTTCCCGATTTATACTTACTGGGAAGCAAACCAGACCCAAATGCGGTTATTCTTCAAAAACCTTGTCTCTTTAGCAATAGCTTTGTTTCCATAGCATGTTTGCTGCACTTCTGTGATTCTGTTAATCTGTAAATCCAAGACTTCCCCTCCACAAGTAATCCCCGAGGATTCTTGCCATTAAATGAAATTCAGACTTTATTTTCTGTAGGATCTTTACATCAATAAATCATGTATTATCTATGCTAGAATTTAGTTAAGATTCTGACTGATGTTCCATGAAGTGGAAGTGAAGCCAGCTGATGTAGCCCTAGCTGTGTTGCTTGGCCCAAATGGTTGACATGAAAAAGCAGCCAACATGGAATTTTGCCATGAAAATTTACTTAACTGATTTAGTGCATGAGTAGGAGCAGATATACTGATTAAATTCATGATGCTTTTGTGGAGTCTCACATATCAGTGAGAAAAACTTGTAGTGGCAGAAGGGCATGTGAAGTACTCACTGCAAATACAAATGCTGAGTGCCATAGGAACATGTCCAGGCAAACGTATGGGAGCCCTGCTAGGAACAAGCAAAGACCTAAGATGTTCTTTCAAACCAAGAGTCCTCCGTGAATGCAAGACATGTGGAAGAAGGACACAGCATGACAACTTCTCCTCAATGGACCCTCACCACCCATTTTTTCTCTTTAGTTTGGCACCACCTAGAGGGATGCATCTGCAAAGCTGAGGCATCAGACATGCCAGTTATATATGGTGCAGGTTTGATGAAGGATAACGCTCAAGAGAAATATATTGATTTTGAAGTCAGAGGAAACCAAACCACTTGCAAACAAAGCCTCAGAACAGTAGTTCACTCCTCCAGCCACTTTTGCTATTTGTTAAAGAACACGAGACTGCTGCAGTCATTTCCCTTACCTTGGTTAGCTCTTCTATGAAATGAAAAGTTGGGGTCTCCAGAAACAAGAATATGTATTTTTTGGTTTTGTTTTTATACTTAGAGATCAGGCATAACGTAGGCAGTGCATTACTCCTACAAGCTTCCCCAACATCTGGAGATGTGAGAAGGAGTCTTCTAGGAATAAAATGAGACATATTTCTTCATATCCATTTAAATCTTCGTTTTTCATACATATTAGACAAAAAGGCATAAAGACCCTAGCTGAGGTAATGGTTGCTGTACTACATTTTCAGTTTCTCAAGCCAGTGCATCAGAGCTTATTAAATTTCCCAAATAAAGAATAATGGTGGATGGAGTCACCTTGTCCCCTATCCATCTTGCATCATGACCTTGCACTTTCTTTTGAAGCAGCCCAGGCTGCTGGTTTTGAGTGTCTTGAGACACAATACATGAACTCAATCAGCCGCATCTTAGCTAACCTTACATAATCCAGGGAAAGGGCACTGGAACAAAAGTCCCGCTTATCTGAATCAAGTACATGGTTTTGAAGATAAGAAGCGCACTGTCCTAGTCACAGGGCAAAGTGTAAGCTTTCAGAATTCCTTTGTCTCCTAAGACCAGGAACAAATACCAAGAGATTAAAAAAAAAAAAAAAATGCACAAGGCTTGTTTTTCTTTAGTAATTGGATGCAGCAGCCCAACTGCCTGTAAGATGAGAGAGGAGAGAGAGCCTGGCTGCAAAGAACATCTTTGCTTAGCCCTGGAGAAGACTTAGTCTCAGTAACTCTTCATGGTAAGGAAACCTTGTGTTTTCTGCATGGTGAGCACTCTGTGTACATTATGGCCGTGGCTCACAATGGGGGAAAGGCTGGTCCGTGAGGGGTTTGAAACACAGCCAGAGGCAGTAACTCTTTTATGGCCCGTTAGATTCAGTCACCTCCATTGCTTTGGTTGCTTCTGGCCATGGTCTGCTGAGGGTCTGGCACAACCTCCAGCGGGCCTGGGGTCCCTCCAAGCAGAGCTTCTGTTGCGCAGCCAACATTTCCTTTCCATGCAGCACATGAACAGCCTCCTTGCTTCTCCTGACAGCCTGCCAGGATGCGGCAAGGAGGATGAGGGGCCTGTGCAGCCAGACAAAGGAGGAGCCACCAGCACGTCCTGCGCACGCGGCCCCACTCAGCCAGACACAGGGTAAGTCCACATCTCTCTGGGAATGCTACGAGGCGGGGTCTGGCTGGCTTTGGACTCCATAAATGAGGTAGAACCTCATATTGCTGCTAAGCTGCCTTCTGGTCTCAGGAAGGAGACTTCTGTGCCCACAGACATGCTGCATGGAGCACAGGAGCCCCATCCCTCCCCACTGCAGGGAGCACAGTCTTCCTCAGACCTGGAAAGAGCTGCATCTCTTGGAAGTCACAGAAAATTTTCTTTTCTTCTTACTTTATTTTTCCTCACTGCTTTTTACCTTTAAATGTCATGGTTGCATCCTCATCCTTGAGGGATGATGAGCAAGGAGCAGCCTTGGGAGCGGAGGCCGGAACAGGTGACCATGGGCATGCTGCTGAAGCACCATTCCCACAGATGCACTTCACCCCAGGGGTTACGTTTGTCATCCAGTGTCAGCGCGCACCCTACCAGGCAACAAAACCCATTATCACAGTTGGCAGCAATGGATTTCTGCGCTTGCTGCCAAACCTCCCAGGCCATTTGCTGCCACGGCAGAGGCCTATTTGAAGCACACAGATTGCTTTGACTTTGCAGGTTTCACACGCAGCAGCGCCAGAGCGGCTGCTCCTCCCGGCCGCCGCAGTCTGGCAGGGCCGGCTCCCCAAGGACTCGCCTGCACTCACTCACTCACTCACTCACTCACTCACTCACGGAGAGCCAGCTCGGTGCCTTCCCCACAGAACAACCCCGGAACACCCGCCCCTACCACCGGGGCAGCACTGGGAGAGTATGTGGAGCTTTCTCCACATGGGAAAACTTCCCTCTGCTGATACCAGTTTTGCTGGTTCAGCTGAGCTGCTCTGGACCACTCCTGTGCAAACATGGCCAGCAGCACATGGGGAACATTGAGGGCCCTAGTGGCTGCTGAAGCAGCTTAGTCACATCTCACTGGTTCCTACCTTAACAGACGCTGCAAAAATCTCAGGGCTGTTGCAGAGGAGCCATGGAGAAGATGAAGGGCTAGGGTTTGGTGGTTTCCACAACATTACTCCCAGGTGCTAAGCGCAAGGTTGTTCTGCAGCTGGGAGGTTTCCTATGAAACCTTTAACTTTTCCCTTTGGAAGGCAACAAGAGAATCACTAATGAGGGAAAGGACATGGAAAGAAGAGAGATGGCTCTCCTCATTAATGCTTTAATTACGTTCATCTGAAGAAGAACTCTAATTCCCTAAGAAGAGGAGCTTTAATCCCCTGGGTTGCAATGAGAGCCAAGAAGCAGCTCTGTAGAGGTCAAGGATTGGAAGATCAAGATCGGCCCTTAGATACATTAGCAGGAGTAATCAAAGTTCTTCTTTGAAAGAGAAGTTAGGTTCTTTGCTGTCTGTTGATGACTGTGATTGCTTTTTTGCAATCGGGGAGCTACCCCAATTAGCCCTGGAGGTCTGGGCCTGTGCGTTCCACGCAGGGTGGGCAGCACCAGGCCCACAGCTGGGGTGAGTAGTGGAGGCTCTCTACCTTACTAGGGTCACCTGGGAGCAGAAGACCACGTAGGCAGGGAGCAGAAGGCAGGTAGGGGATGTGCTAGACCAGGGCTTGGCTCTCGCTCTCTGCTGGCACCGCAATACCCTTTAGAGAGGTTGTTTTCTTCTGTGATGCTTCTCTGCTGGCCAGAGCTCTTGTGCAGATGTGGTTATAATGTGATTCTGGTGTACCCCATTTTACCCACTGCACCAGTGCAAGCTATGCTGATGGTTTCTCCCTGTCTTTAGCATGGCCCAGCCCTCAGCCATGAGCTCTGTTGTGCTGGAGGGAAAACTGACACAAAGGGAGCCTGAAGAACCAGGAGGGATGGAGGGGAAGCAAACACCAGCGCAGCACAGCACACCTTTGGGCACAGAGCCTCGTGGAAATCAGGGCTGATGTGACGGCACTGGTGGCATTTGGGTCACACACTGGGAATGGCAAAGCTCTATCTCCCTTCCTCAGAGCAAGGCAGCTTTGCCAGAGAGCTCTCTATATTGTAAACCTAGCCTGGTGCCTTCACATTTACCTGCACTTGCTTATAGTTCCTAGTGGGGGCTATTCCTAGTGCCTTGCAAGTCCCCATCTTAGCTTTGTCTCTTTAGCAGCAATTGTTTGTCTTGGCTGATACTGAACCCTCTTCTTTCTTCAGTGCTTGCTCAATGGCAGATGTACACATGGTGGTATCAGAAAGTCCCCAAGACACTATAGCCAGGAACGACAACTTTCCTGCAGGCCCTGAGGGTAAAAGCTCTCATGGTTTCCCCTAGATGCCCACAAGCTTCCTTCCTCCAGGCCTGCCTGGAAGGGTCTGTTTGCTGGGAATCTGCACCCCAAGGTTTAGAAATGTATTTCACCAACAAATGCCTCCTGCAGCAGCTCTAAACACATGCACAAAATAATGGAAAATACCCTTGTCAGCCTTGTTACCAGACTTCCTAGCCAAGGTTGCAGACAGAAAAATAATTGCTAACGTTTTTCAGACGCTCCTATGCTGCTACGTCATGGGGTGTCAGGGGAGAGGTATAACCCACACAGTGGCCTAGTATCATTTTATTTTTTTTTAATTAGGTCAAATTCTGCTCCCAGTGATATTGGTATGCACTCAGAAACAGGCTCTGGAACAGAGAGTCTTGGAGTTCAGGATCTCCCTCTGGCTCTGGGGAAGCCCCTCACACCCTGTGCACATCCCCTGCCCTGTGTCCAGTGCCCAGTGAGGCTGTCCTTAAGCCAGAGCTGGGCTGTGATGTGCAGGGGGCTGCAGGGACCGCAGCCACCCTCCCGCTCCTCCAGCAACCCCTGTCCCGTCACAGCACGGGACAAACTCCATTCGTGCAGGGAAGCATCTGCCTGAAATCATCCCGTGACTTGCTAAACTGAGCCAG
The DNA here is from genome assembly GCA_032273925.1 of Rhynchotus rufescens. Classification (NCBI taxonomy): domain Eukaryota; kingdom Metazoa; phylum Chordata; class Aves; order Tinamiformes; family Tinamidae; genus Rhynchotus; species Rhynchotus rufescens. Next base: position 18,274 of record JAVCKT010096242.1, read on the forward strand.
AAATAAAGATATAAATCTGAATGGAGAGAGACATGCAGGAAATGTGATGGCTTTTCTTCTGAAAAAGACTCCTGAGGGGAGATTTAAACAGGAAGAAGAATGACAAAGGCTGCCAGGGGAAGCTGCATGGCTCTACATGAGAATGGTCATCCTTCCACAGGTACCATCTTAGCCTGCAACCACCTGTAACTTTGCAGCACTTTATTGCACATCCCCACATCTAACCAAGCAAATGCTGAGGTCTCCTGTTTCCTGCTGCCTCCTGTACATAAACACAATGTGGGGAAATGAGGGGAGAAAAAATATATATATATATATGTCTCAATCTGAGCCAAAATGGAGTAAAAGAGGAATCTAAAAAGAACCCTGATCCAGGCCTCCCCAAATCACCCTCAATGTCTTCTTTAATCCCTAATCCCACAGATCGTTAAGAGGTTCAATACTCTTGTCAGGAAGCAGAGTTGGCACATGCAGGAGGTGGTACAGAGTCCCTACCCAAGCTGGTTATTCAGTGGCAAATTCAGCAAGTCAGCTACTGAGACAGGGACCACATCTGTCACAGGACAAAGCTCACTTCCACTAAAGGTACAAATGTAATTCAGAGCAAACATTAAAACATCATTAAGCAAAGATTTTCCCTTCTTCCTTGTACCAAAAACATACACTTCATTTCAAAGGCATGGTACTGGCAGCTGAAGGTGCTCCTCTCCCCTCTCTGTGGCACAGGTAAAAGCAGTGATAAATTCCCCAGCTGGAGCTCCAAGCTAGCACTGGTTTGTGACACCTGAGGCAGTTTCTTCAGAGCTAGAGATTTAACCTGTGGTCAGGACAGAAGGTTTCAGAACTAAGCAGCTTTCTGATGAGTAATGTACATATTTTATTTAGAGTCAGACTGCCACCCACCCATCCACGTAAGTCCAGGAGCATCATCTGTAGCTCTCTCTTTGCCCAATGGCTTCTTCTCACCAGTGAATAGGGATAGTTTTCATTTCAGCTGTCTCCATGTCCCTCCAGTCACCCTCTCATGAACCAGCGGTGTCCAGTGGCGAGAACATTGGTCTCTATGAACTGGCACAAGCAGGGCACCTTCCCACGCTCTATGTGCCCCACGACCGTGGCCCGAGGGAGCAGGCCGCTGACCAGCAGGCGGACGTAGCAGCCGCTGAAGATCACCAGCAGCTGCTGGGCCATCACCTGAAACGAGCATGGAGGAGAGTCAGCACAGGGCACCCGGTGCCCAAGTCGGGCAGCCTCTCCTGCTGCCATTGCTGAGCACAACCCAGTGACATTGTGTTAAATACCATTTGCTCACCTGTTCAATCATTGCCCTCAACTACTACTGACCAAAGCATATTCAAGTGGGCAGTGCAAAGTTACCACCCGCATGTGTCCTACAGCAAAGGAGCAGAAAAACAGAAAATATCCAAAAATCCCTAGTAAAGCAAAGAAAAGGCCACAGAAAGTCAAGCATCTTTAGGACTCTGCCATTTGTATTGAGGCTTCTCTACGCCTTAAGTAATGCAGAAGAGGGTCTATTTATATTTCATATCCCATCTGTTCTACTGATAAAGTGACCATTCCTACTTTTGCCAATCAGGCTGGCCTCAACTTCAGACATCCCAAGGTTACTGAAGGTCTGAAAGGAACAGGACAGGAGCTTCTGAACTGTTCCAAATCTGCTCATGGACAGCAGCTTCTGCATGTTTTCACCGTGGGGAGCAACATGAAATGAGAGGATGTCCAGCACAGAAAGCAGCTGTGGGACTGGCTCTGCAGAGACAGCCCAGACTGAGCTCGCCAATTGAGCATTAGGGATGTGCCTGCTCTGCCACTCGTTCTGGCTCCTTTCCTTCCACCTGTAGACACTCAGAGAGCTTTACTCTGCAGGGATGTCACCTGCATGCAATTTACTTCACTTCACTGAGTAGCAAACTGTAAAATCAGTCAAAATAATCCCTTTTGGAGCTTCTTGCTGAGCGAGAATGAGGACACATTTATTACTCACAGCAAGGCAAGTCTTTGAGAAGAGAATTCACAAAGGACACACAAGTTCTGCACCACAATGTCTCATCCTTATCCCTTAAGCAAGGGGACAGTTAGGAAACTGTCTCTAGATAGTCTCTAAAGAGATGCTAGTTCCCCAGAAAGGTTCCACAGACAAGACAGTCGGGAGAAAACTCCTCAAATTAACCAGAAGGAAATTGCATGTCCATAAGAGATGGCAACAGCTAGTTCCTGGCCAGGCAGTACCTGCCTCTAGTTGGGATTCACAGACACTAATGCTTTCCTAGTCCTGGCTACCTAAAACATGCCAAAAAGAATCAGGTCTTGCCAGTGAGATCAGCAAGGGAAGATCTAACTCTGAATGCCTCAAGGCCATCAGCATTAAGCTACTCAGCAGAGTAGCTGTGTGTGAGCCTTGAGCTTTCCAGTTTTTTCTAACAGTGAAAATGGAGATATCCCTCATGGCTGGCAAATGCTGGGCAGAGATTTGGAGATGAGAGACCTCCTGAGGCAATTAGGCACCTCTGTACATCAGGGGTGATGATTCCTCATTACCTCTGGTGGTCCCTCTGGAATGAGGCAGAGCAGCTCATTGCATGTCATAGAGTCTTTCTTTAAATTCACTTCAGTGGATAAAAGAGGAGATTCTTCAGATGAGTCTTGTTCCACTTCTACAGGATCAGGCTGAACTGCTGTCTCCATAACAACACAGAGCTGGTCCAGGCTGTGCCGCAGGTTTGACTGAAAAAAAAAAAAAAAAGAGAATTTGGGGGTCTACATCAGTTTTTTTTTTTTTTATCAGTCAGTGGAAACACTTTTTACTGCCCATTCCATGCTCTGTATTGGTTCATCCAGAGAGAGGGACAGTGCTAAGATTTTCAGAGGGTCTCATTACACAAGTCTAATCCGCAAGGGCAATTCAGTGCAGTGCAGTATAAATTTACACACCGAGGTAGAAGAAAACAGCTTTTGAAGGCCAAAAGGACAAAATTCATATAGAGTTAACCAAGTTATTTACTTATTCCTCAAGCAATCTCATTTACTTCAAGATGACAGCTCAAGGTGTCAGCTATTTCAAACTGAGAGACATGCTTTCAAAATTTGCCCTTGATTCTTGATGATTTTCTTTTATTAAAACTGCATGTTTAATTATGCTGACCTACACATACTAGAGGATCTAAATAAATTGTTAAGGACCTCAGCACTGAAAAATGCAGTTCTTCCTCCAGCTTCCAGTTTACAGCAGGGAGATGGTCAGTGAGAAACTCAGACAAGTGTTTCTCATTGTTTTTGTTAAATCCATGCTGGTGCAGCATGGGTGCAGCTCATGCTGTTTTGGGAGTGCAATAGCTGTGTTGATAACTCATCCCACTCCATCAGCTTGTTTCTGGCTCTGGACTCATGAATGGCCAGACTCAGGGCACAGCACCAGTCCTCAAGCCCATGATTTGCTCCCCACCAAAACACAGCTGCCACAGCTAGGAGGACGGCCAGGGCTGTCCTCACGAGACACCCATCCTGTTGCCTGCTCTTTGCCCATCTCTCCGCCCATCTCCATCACCCACCTCCTGCATTCTGCGCAGGTCCACAAGACGAGCTGATAAGGCCTGGAGGCAGTGCTCTGGGCTGAAGTGAACGAACCACAGCTGGGACAGGCAGGGTTAAGGTTGAATGCTCTCCTCTGCAGGTCCTCTGCCTCAGAGCCCTGGGGTACAGGTCTTGCAGACTGCATGGGTGCACTCGAGACACATTCAAGAGCTCAACAACATGCCATAGTAACCAATTTTAAGTCAAGAGGGCCTGAGCTAAGGCAAAACCTCAGGCACTGAATGATAAAGAGAAGGAGGGCAGTGAAGGAGGACATTTCCCACAACGGGGAAGGAAGGTACATTGTGGTAGCAAGCCAGCCTCATCCTCTTCACACCTTCTGCAACGCAGGAGATGGGAGCTGGGATAATCCAGGACTAGTGCTTGGAGCTATGGTTGTACAGCTCAGTGACCTTACAACTAAAAAAGCTGAATGCTCACACTCATTTAACTCTGCTAAATCCCTCCCGGATCTTTATTCTTTGTTTCTAGGGACTGAGTTCCTGAGTGTTTCCTCTTCATTCTGCATGAAGAAGTACTCCCTGTATTGTACTCCCTGCTCGTTTCTTCTAACCTGTGCGTTGGCCTACGGTTCCCTTTCCATTTATATGTTCATACTGCTGAGTATATTTGGGAGTGGGTGAGGTTTGCTGTCATTCTGAGACACTGTCTCTATCACCTTCCTTAACACTTGCGTGCTACCTTACAACAATTTTTCCTTAAATCTGTGTCTAATTTTGAAAAGATACCTCAAAAAAACCCAGTAAATGAGACTCCCCTCTGTCTGCTTCAACATGCATTTCAAAAAGCCTTCAAGATCAGACCTGCTTAGCAGAAAGAGACCCGAGCTACAATTCACTTATCTTCATGAAATCAGATTCTTTAATACACCTGAAGGAGGGAGCCCAGAGATCTAAATCATAACTGAAAATGGAGACACTTGGATGCTGTTGACTTTTCTTTGCAAGACAAACTCCCAAGGTTTTTACTGTTTGTTTTGTCATCGGCACATCACCATCACTCAATACACAATTATTACAAATGTAAATATTATATGCTCTCAGAAAGTATCACAAGCCCAAAGTGCTAGTCCTATTTCAACAGAATTAGTATTTCAGACTCATTATCGCCAGAGGTCTTTGAGTATATCTCAATCCTCAAGCACAGGAAGGGAATGCCTTTTATGCCACTCAGTAGGGAGAGGGGAAAAGAAAAATCCTAGAAATCCCACCCTCTGGAAATCTTCATTGATTATAATAGCAATAGTCCCACATCATTAGCTACCTGGGAAAGAAACAAATGATTTGCCACAGAAAGGATACTTGTAGGACATTGTGGAACCCATCCAGGACATCTGTGATCCCTAGAATCAAACTGTGTTTGATAAAGATTTCATTGACAGCTGCTAGCCTCACATCTGTATTCACATTTATCTGTTAAAAAACACAGGAAAGATTAATATGCCAGCGTACAGCTACAAGCTAGTAGATGTGGTGGGATCATGGCCCCTGACTCCAGAGCTGACTATGCTGAGACAAGGAAATGATGGCAATAAACAGTAGTTTCTGACAAGACACGGTCCTAACTGCAAGGACCACCTTCCAACACAGGACAGGAGTTCAGCCTTGCTCCTACCGGCTTCCCACCAGCTACGGGGAGTGTGAACCACACTTGGCAGGGTTGCTTTTTCCCCACTGTCAGTAGATGATTCGAGTTAGCCTGGGAGACTCCAACACATACTTTTTAGCCACTACGACACTCAACTTGATTGTATAATATCCCCTGTTTGAACTAGATTTCTGAGCCTGTTCTAAAAATATTCCCTCCTCCCCTGACAATTACGTTCTTTATGTGCAACTAGGAAGTCATCTAAGTCCCAGCACTTTTCTGAGAGGGAAGTCTACTTCAAGTACTCCAAATGGGCATGCAAGCAATCTTCTCATACCTTCCTTTGGTGTCGCCCAATGATCAATATCACGACTACTGTAACTGCTACAGCAGCTATGGTCACTAGCACGCTGGCCTCCCAGTAGCGTCCAAAGGAGCACAGCTGTACCGTGGAGTAAATATTTGTCCAGAGAGACATGTAGAAAATCTGTAAAGACCCAGAGAGATTGAAGTGACTCAAAAAACCAAGGAAATATAGAAAAGTCAAGGAATTCCTTTTTCGAATTCCTTTTTCTATACCTGACAATACATGAACTAAAACAGCGAAGATTTTCAGATGAGGAGAAAGAACAGATGTTCTTTCCAATTGCAAATAAGGGAGAAAAAGGTCTAGAAGAACTGAGTGCGCCCCAGTTTACCTTAAGGAATTTCCACTAATCAGAGTGAATTATTAATGATAATTCATACTTACGAAGTGTTTCAACTGACTTCTATTTGTATAAGAACAGAACTCAGTGAGGTGTATTGATAGTATTTCTAATAGTCCTTGCATTTAGAAAGTTCCTATGTCAAAGCATTTAAGGCAGTGTGGACACTATTCAATTACAATAAATGCTCAGAAGATGGACATTGGTCTCAAGGACTATTAGGGCCCAACAAAGCTGGCCTTTGCATAAAGATAGGCAAAACTGAATTCATTTGCCCCATCATTTCCCACCCCAAAACTCCTGACATCTAGAGGGGCTTTTCTCACCATCTATTAAATAAAACAAGCAAGACTGGACACCTAATTCAGCAACGATATTAACAGATGCATTAGTGCATCAGGAACAGGGCACTCCATTGTCCTCACCATGGCCATGGCTATTTGGAAGGCTCTGGAGTTGTAGAACATATAGCGCCTCACTTCAGGCTTCAGGACAGCATCCTGGAGCAAACTTCTCCACTGATCCACTGCAACCTGCTCAGGAAAGAAACATCAACCTAGGGCTACTCTCCACTTCTGGGCTCCCAGCCCCGTTGGTCCAGCTTGGGCAGTGCAAGACGGAGGGCATCCTGGAGTGCCTTTCTGCTGGGCACAGTACCTCAGGCAAATGCACATTATTTTTGATCCGTGACAGATGCAGATGAGAATGGAGACTCTTTGGCCCCCAGTAACATGCCCCAGGATGTGCAACACTGGGAGAGCTGCACAGGAAAACCTCCGTTTTATGGCATAGAACAAGATAGGACAAACTGTTCCAATGTTGATGGTGTCAATCAGACGATCACCTGAACCTATGCAGGTGGTTACAGTAGCTCTTGCTGGCTATGGAGCACGTGGAAAATCTGAATCCATGGAAAATGAGGTCACGTCCTCAGAGCCATGACTGGCAACAGCAGGAACCTACTCTGTTTTGGAGCTCTCTGCCACCCCAGTGCAAATGCAAATCATGACAATACAGCTAGCATTCCCTCCCCATGCCATGGCAGGAAAGGAACTACCCATAAGGAGCTTACCTGGACCCCAAGGGATTTCAGCTTCTCTGCACAAAGTTCCATGTCAAAGGAGGTGGTCGAGCAGTTATTGTCCATGTTGAGTACCATGACGACCTGGCCATTGCAGGGGTCTGCAAGAGCCCAAAGTAGTCATAAGCACATCACTGGTGTGGGTTTTCCCACAGCAACTAAAGAGCAAATAACAAAGGCAAGGCAGAAGAGCACACACTATCCTAAAAAGTTTTTTATGGATCCAGAATTCATCCTCAAACATTTTTATAAACATTGCTAGGTCCTGCTATCCCAGGAAGCAAACACCCTGCGAGAATGGAGGAAACCCAACATACATTCAAGGAGTAAGCAGTCAGTAATAACATGGTTCTCTGACCTTCAACAGGACAATGTCTTGGCTGCCTGAACTCTAAACAAAAGGGCAACAGCCTGAAGCTACTCAGTGTTGCTCTGGACAGCTACAAAAAGTTATCTGCCTCAGAGAGATCTCTAATCACCTACCTAACCCCTACTTGAAAAATCTTGCGCAATCAAATGAAGGTGTGAGCTTCATGACCATCTTTTCTAGCATCTCCCAGCTGAAAAGATTTGGCAACTCAGTGCCATATTGGGGGAGACCCTAGAGCATGAACACCGATTCCAAGTCCCCACTTCAGCAATGCTCTTGGAAAGTGTGGTTCTGACCAAGGCTTGCAGCTTCCCAGTTCCAGATGGGAAAAGTAGAAATAACATTTAGAGACCAAATTTGTGGTCAGGAGCCCAGAAAGTGTGATGACAGCCTCCCCTAGGTGTGAGGAGCAGGCTCCTTGGAGCAGCAGACAACTGTGATCTTCAAGCATCCCATCTGGCATTTATTTTGAGTTTACATGAGGTGAGCTATGTTTAAAGAAAAAGATTAAGCCTAAATCGGCCAGTTCAGACAAAATCCAGTTTCACTGAAACATATCAGCCTGTTCTCCCTCAACTCTGCAGGTGACCCTGCATTCCAGCGTCCTCAATTTCAACACGTGGAGGCCCATCTCTTCCTAAATATCAAGTTCTTCAAAATAGTCCAAATCCACCTACCTTATTCCCCTGAGAACAGAGATATCCACAACATTTAGTTACTTTTGCAAAGGAAGCCCTGAGTTGTTAATGAGCATCTTTGAAAATCATGTTCTTTTAGGGGCACTAGACTCAGTACTGCTTTTCTCTTCATCACCAAAGAGTTTTTTGCTTACCTTCTGCCCACGGAAGGGATCCTTCATTTAAATCATTCTTACAAAAGAAGACAGAGGGAACGGAGCTATTTTCCTCTGTTCCACCAGTTTGGCTTTTATAGGCCATGTGAAAGGGCCCCTCCTTAAGGGATCCTCCTCTGTATCATGAGAAATTCAGTGCTTCATGTATCTCCCTTTTCTGTCACTTTAGGAGATACCTATTCACACCCAGGATAACAGGCAGGCTCCTTGCTCTCCTTCTCGGGGACAGGATTGTGAAATCTTCATTCACACTCCCACTGACGGTTTCCTTGAGATTTTACTTGCCATGAGCATGAGAGTCATTTTCTAGACCTGAAAAGAGAAATTGCAGTACCTCAGACTCAGTAAGAAAAGCAGTGCAGCATAGGCTGATTGGCACATTCTGCTCTTTGGACTCTGCTCCCTGTGGCTGTTATCACCAGCTAAATGTTACTTGGACACAAGTACACTATGCACAAGCTCTTCTGCTGCAAATTCTTATTTTTCCTCTCTCTCTAAACAGATAAAAAACTTCATCATTGCGTATTCATATTTTGTAAGCAATTAGCCCAGGAATAGGAATAATTTCTCCTTGTGAAGTCAATGTGCTTTCTGCTCTTCAGTGGGAGAAGAAAGCAAGGTCAGTGTAAATACTCCTCCCTTGAAATGATAAACCTGGATCACTGAAAACAGTGGAGAGTTCCCTACCAGGCAGAGAAAATGGAAATGGCATAGATAAGGAAGAAAGGAAGAAAAATGCATTCACGTAAGGCAGAAACAAGCAAAACATTCAGCCAGGAGTTAAAAGATTTTTGAGGAACAGCTCTTCTCTATTCCTCCTCACCTCTGCCTCTCGCTCCTCAGGCGGGGATGCTGCCAGAAGCAGAGGTGGCACAACCCCATGGGAGAGGCTGCAGCCATGAGCTCTGCGGTTAAATGCTGCTGATGTAGCTCTCCGACACAGATCAGCTGCCCACACCTGGAGTGTTTATTTAACTTAAATTCTTCGCAGCTCGGAACTTTCCTTACTAATTATTTCATATTCATGGGGTCCAGCTGCATCCCTGTTGTTTCTCCAAAACTAACATTTACTTTTTAACCTCAGCTCTACCTTTCTTTTCTACCAGGAGCCTGTTGCTCACTTTTGTGCTCATCAGCTCTGCCTCCTGGGAGGATTGCCTTATTTTTGCCTAATTGCTATTGCTGCAATTGCCCCCTTGCATGAAGGCACAGCTCTCATGGGCTGAAGCACCATCAGGCAGGAAATTAAAGAGAGTGAAACTACATGAAAGTGTCTTATAATTGCCAAAAGGACCTGCAAAGGTCTGGAGACACACGGTTACAGGAGTCAGGCTACGACAGACTTTACATGGTGGGTGAGTATTGGGTTTGTGCCCGTGTGTGGGATCAGCACAGCTCCTACCTTTGGTTCAGACTGTTTCCTTAGGAAGACATACTTACAGCCTTACTGCAGATTGGAATTAATCTGATACAGACAGTTCCTGCACAATAACCCCATGTGCAGGCACCTACGCAGACCCAGCATAGCAAGCCAGCCACAGAAGCCTCCCTGTACCACAAGTGAGGCTTTTCTTTAAAACACATCCTGTTCTTCAGCAAATTTTCCCTGCAGATCATGGGCCTACAGGTATAACAAGACACGTCTGCCAGGAAACAGTGAATTTGCTAACTCCTTTCCCTTTGTCCTTCAAACTCTGCAGTGTTCAGTTCCATGTCAAACAGGGCTAGGAGGGAAATCATGTTACAGGTCCGAATGACTTTTGCTGCAGAATGACCGTTTCTGAACACTGCTGTCCCTGCGGTCCTTCCCTGCTGTCTCTTAGGCTGACATGAGAGGTACTCTCCACCTTCTGTCCTCCTGCGGTTCTGTGACTTTCTACCCCTCTTCTCAGTTTTAATGCAACACCAATGTCTCCCTGGAGACTGTTCCCCTTTTGTCTTCTTCAGCTTGTGGAGCTTCTTTCCATGACAGCTCCTCAGCTAAAACCCCAAAATAACATTTAGCAAGTCCTTCTTCATTTCTAGAGAGGCTGTCAGGGACTTACCTGGTCTAGATTGTCTCCTGGGCAGTCTGGCCAGCTCCTTCCTCCTCCTCCTTCCTCACTGTCCTGTATCTGCTAATGTCCAGCGCTGCTCTCGTACTGCCCCGTCGCAGAAGGGGAAGGTCTCCTGTTACAGCAGCTCCAACCTACGCAACACAGCTTGTGTTAGCATATGCTGCTCTCATTCCCTACGTTTCCCAGGGCCAACTAACTAATGAGGCACGGCTCACTAAAGGCTACAAGTCAGCACCCCCACGCTACCTCTTGCTTTCATTACCCCAAGCTGCAAGCAGCAACTTGCAAAATTTCCTTTCTGCATGTGACTTTTTCCCTAAACTCGTTTGAGAACTGTGTCTTTAACCCTCTAGAGTTCCTCAGAAGTGCTTCCCCATGTGGCACAATAGCAGGGAGGAGATCCAGCTACGTGGTTTAAACACATTTTCTATGGGGTCCAGAGCTGAAGCCAGATTCTGAAGACCTTGAAGAGCACGAGCTGAAAGGCAGCAGTCAGCAGCTGTCCTTCTCCTCGAACAGCAGAGCAGGAGTCACTACACGCAAATCCCAAGGTTGCATCACATCAATTGTCATGAATCCGTATGTGAAAGCCAAGCCTCAGCAACGGCACTGTAGCAATTAGAAGATATAAATGGAGGACTCAGGGCTGAGTGAGTCATGTTAAATTTAGTAAATGGTTGTGCAAGTGCACAGTCAGATATAAGACTAGGTGGGAACCACAGTCCTCCTTCAAAAGAGGAGACTGTGCTGATACAAAGGGGAAGTGCAAATCTCCTATCTGCTGTATCCCAAAGAGAAGAGGTGGAATTGGGTAGTCAGATGAGCTCCCCCAGAGCTGTTATTCTTGCAATTTCTTTTCTGGGGGAAGAGAGATACAGATTTCTTTTGGAAATAGGATAACTTGGATTGGGATAATTTGGATGGGATAACACAGACATGGCATAAGAGAGGACACTCATTTTAAGCCATATGGAATTATGGTTTCAGAACCACCAAAAGCTGGAGGATCCACAAAGGCTCGGCACCAAGTGAATCAGATACATCAGTGAACAGTTAAAAGCAGCTTCATTGAACAACCTGTGCAGACTTTCCGGAGAAAATGTCCTTCTCTCCGAGGCTTGATTTTCTGTACTTCTGTTTGCCCACAGTGCTGAGTAATGTGTAAACTACATCACATGGCTGCATGGGAGACGGAACTGACTTTGAAACACTTACCCACATAGGATCTTGTTACACTGGAAACTGGCAACTCACAGAGTAATATCATCCAAGCACTGAGAGAAATTAATCTTCTTGCTGCTGTCAGTATCTGAAGGCCCAGCCCACCTTCCCACCAAAAGAAAGGCATGCAAAGCTCTGGGTTCCTTTGCACATGCTGCCCATCACAAGGTTTGGCTTCATTTCCTCTTCTTATGGCGATCTCAAGGACTCTGAGAGAGAAAGAACACAGTGACTGAAGTGCTTACAAGGAGCACTCTCAGCTCCCTGCAAGAAAACAGCCCAAGGCAAAACTCTGTGGGGCTAATAATCTTGAAAGGATTCTCTTGATTGCCTGTTATGCATATAACATAATATATAACATAACTATTGCTCAATAGGAAGTGCATGTGTGGACTGATCTTGGCATCAATTCCCCCCCTCCGTCAACACAAACTGAAAAATCCTGCTATTCTGGAATGATTAGCTGAGGGGAGAAAAAAAAGTAATTTCAATTTTAAAAGGTTCCAAAACATGAAAAAAGTCTTACAACTTTAAGACTTTAATATCCTGATGGAGGCCACTTTAAGAACAGCAACACGTACCAGAAAGCCTGCACACCCTGGTAGGAGAAAACAAGTTTCAGCAAGTAGGATCTGACCTGCCTCATTCAGATCCCTGTGCTGGTGCTAAGCAGATCTGCAGAGAGACTCCTTCCAAAATGCACACCTTCAATAGCCTGCAGAAGGAGATGCAGCATTTTTAAGTTAGCTCCCTTGGTGGCCTGGAGAGAAAATAATTTAGGTAAACATGCTTTTTCTCTGAAAATTTCCAAAGCACCTATTTCATGCCTACCTAAGAACCTTAGGATAAAGCTCCACTGGAGCTTGAGCTAATCGATATCATAAACAAAGACTTGCAATTGCTTTTCTGAGTTAGTTTTCCACCACACCAACTCCCTGAACTTCTAACCTCAGGTTCGCACAAGTGCTGATCCTGGCCCAAAGGAGATGGTGGATCTGCAAGCAGAGTTGTGGGGAGTCAAGGTCTCATAGCCCCAGTTCTTTCTGACTTGATCTTTCATCAAATCATATGCTTAGAAATCTTTGGCAAGTATTGATTTTCTGGGCATCTTATTTGGGGCATAACTTTGATCCTTCTGTTGGGCAGGAGAGCTCCTACCAGATGTCTTCTCAATCCAGACAGATGCTCTGTAACCAACAGTCACACAAAATTCCCTTCTGCGGTCAGTCTATAAAATATTCATCAGCAATTAACATAGGATAATAAAAAACTACGAGTTTTTAGATTCCAGATGGAAAACAAAGTGCATATTATATCCCAGACTTTGCATCAGTGCCTTTGTATCAGGCTTTCTGGAGTGCTAAGAGGAGTCTGTAACATTCCTACCTCACCTATTAACAGCCCCACAATAACTTCAGCATCAAGGATCCAGCAAATAAAAATTTAACCCTACTAAAGCCAACAGAGAGAACTGCAACAGACAGAAAATAGAGCATAAATCAGTGCAGTAGAATAGAATTTGGAGAGACAATAAAGCAAAGGCTCCAAGGAAATAAGGAACAACAGACTATAATGCAAAAAGAGGAAGCGGTAGGAGGATCTCAGCACAGCCCCGATCCCAGAACTGCAACTGGGCTTTTCACTTCCCACCAGAGGTGACTAGTTCACTTCCCTTCTCAAGCAAGACGTAACTTTGCAAAAGCTTACCGGAAAATCCTCTGTTTCGGAGAGCCCTGCTGAAAGGCTCTGAAATGAAAGTAATTTAGAAAAGCAAAACTGAACTAAAGAGCGTATGTCCTGCAAGCAAAGCTCCTCTGAAGTGCCTCTGCATTGGGCTCTCAGAAATCAAAATTAAAATAAATGAAAATACAGACTTCTCTACTCCAGGAAGCATCTGGCTTGATGGATGTTCAGCTTGTAAAATAATCCCCAAATCCCTTGGCAGGCTGCACAAGAACCAAAATGAAGGCAGCTTGGAGTTTCTGCCTTCGCTCACTGGTATCTACAAAGAGGTTCTGACTTACATGTCCTCATGGCAAAGCTGTTTTCAAAGTCCCTAGCTCTCATTTCACTTGCTCTTTGCCTCTTTTCTGCTTTCAGGTCTTAATTCTCTGATAATTAGGTGAGGAACTCCCATCGCAGCCTTGTTAACAGACAGATATCGGACTTCCAAAAAGCAGAGACAAGATTTTATCCTTCTTTCTCATGTAGCTGAAATTAGTTGTCAAGGCCAAAAGTTATTCAGGGGAAAAAAGCACAACTGCACAAGCCGATTGCCTTGGGAAAAGGCAATGGCAGCACCACAGCAGCAGTGATGCTGAAACCTCCTCAGCCATCTCGTCTGCAGCCTGTGTACCCTTCCTAGTAGAAAACATGTCTAAACGAACATTTCAAATTAAGCTCATTACTTTTTCCAGCCTCAGTGGATCTGGTGATGAATTCAAGCCTGTGCTCTTTAAAACATCCTCCCATTTATTTCAAGACATTTTTTTCCCCCATCGTTTCTGTCATGGAGTTTTTAGACATCCCCCTCCCGGGCCTTTCAATCATTGCTCTAAGGCAGGTTTGCTAAACTTCTCAGGGCCTTTGTTGCTCTGCTCTGGACTCCTTCCAATTCATTTATATCTCTTCTAAAGCTCGGTGTCCAAAACTGGAAGCTGTATCCAAGCAGAGAAATCGCCAATGTTTAAGAGCACAGTAACTCTCTTTCTCACTTCCATTTTATATATGACAATTCTATTAACGTGTTGTGGAACAAAGAGCATTTTTCCAACAGTAAAGCATTTGCTGGCTCAAGGTCTGACACAGTTAATCATAATTTCTACAAACTGCAGTGCTGCAGAGCTGGTCTCTGGCTGCTTTGTTTCGCTGTATTTGATTTCACCTTTCATTGTTCGGCTTTGCAGCTCTCTTTAGGGACTTTCATGCTACTGATTTCCTATCTTTTTTTCTATTTATCAAAGTAATTTTGAATTCTAATCCAGTCCTCTTAAAGTGTTTGTCTCCTTTCCAAGTTTGGTGCCCTGGGCACATATTATACCTGCTCTCCCCGTTCCATATTGCTGCATTAATGAATATATTACAGAGAGATTGATTCAAGGGAAAAAAAACAAAACAAAACAAACAAAAAAAACCCTACCATTTGAAATGCTCCCCAGATTGACAGCGAGCACTGATACCTCCTCTCTGACAATGAGGATTTCCAAAAAGGGAACCACATACCTTTGGAGTTCACGAAGACACATGAACTCTTCTTCTGCCTTCGAGAACAGAGTCAAAGTCTTTACGGAAGTCAATATGTAAATCACGGTGCAACTACCGACCTCTTCCCTGCCAAACGAGTCTGGCTGTGGTGCTGCAGGCTGCAATAGCGAGCAGCAGCTAACCAGGCAGATGCCATCTTAGATTTGATGAAACTGCATTTTCAGTAGATAGCTGTTCCAGCTTTATTTTTTCCCCTCTCTCCTACCCGTGAGCCTTAATTAGAACATACAGTTGTTGAAAGTCTTGTTTTGCCCTGCATACACTCTTCTCTGATGAACTCTCCCTTATTATTTGGACAAACAGCCCAGCAAAGCTGATAGATTGACAGTCATTAATTATAAAATCTTTACCTCATATCTTTAAATTGCATGTTTCAAATGAAAAATGACACTTGCTTCAAGAGTAAAGCTGATTTTTCTTGCTTCATACTTATACCTTTTTCCTATGGAGACTTAAAGTTGTATGCTTTCTTTTTTTTTTTTTTTAATTAAGCTAATGCAAAAAAAATCTGCTTGTATCTCAAATTAAAAAAAAAAAAAGAAGGAAAGTTTGTTATCTGCCCTGGGTAATGATCCTGCTATTGATCCAGCAGATTCTTTATTAGCTTATTCTGAAACAGCTGAATGTAATTTAATACCTACTTATTTCCTATTCTTATGCCAGTCTGAGATACAACCTTTTCTGCATGAAATTAGTCTTTTCTCCTTTCAATCTCAAAGAAAGATTAGACTAACCTCCTTTCTTAGGTTATTTCAAGAAGCTGTCTTTTTAAACAGATTGTTGATCTTGAGGGTACCTGGTAGTCTAACAAGAATCTTACAAAAACTTAGGCATGCAGGGAATTTCCTTCTTTGTTTCCTCTGTTTGAGACCTGGAATTGGAGAAAGCAAGGAAGGTGGGGGAAAGGAGTAGAAGCTTAAGCTAGAAAGATCACTTTCTCCAAAACAAACATATTAAAATATTCTTTAAAAAACCCAAAACAAACA
The DNA here is from genome assembly GCA_032273925.1 of Rhynchotus rufescens. Taxonomy (NCBI): domain Eukaryota; kingdom Metazoa; phylum Chordata; class Aves; order Tinamiformes; family Tinamidae; genus Rhynchotus; species Rhynchotus rufescens. Next base: position 34,012 of record JAVCKT010096242.1, read on the forward strand.
AACAAACAAACAAAGACTAGTTTTACTTCACAGGAAGCACCATAAGTCAGATACCAAAAGTAAACTGCCCTACCTATCCATCCATTAACTAATTAACTTTTTTTTCAGATGAGGTACTACTTTGCCATTGGGCTGCTTTTGTGGCACCTCGTGGGATAACCTGGGCTGTGAAGGAGTGGGGAGGGATCACAGAATCTTCAAGGTTGGAAGGAACCTCTAAAGACCATCTAGTTCAACCTTCCTGCTCCAGCAGGGACACCTAGAGCATGTGACACAGGGTGGTATCCAGGCAGGTTTGGAAGACCTCCAGAGAAGGAGACTCCACAACCTCCCTGGGCAGCCTGTGCCAGGGCTCTGGCA
>JAVCKT010096245.1:0-13395 GCA_032273925.1 Rhynchotus rufescens
CAGAAAGGTCCAAGGTTCTGCCTAGTGTTAGGGCTGAGAAAAGTGGGGAAAAAAATATATATATATAGGTTCAGCTGGAGTGGATTTGGATAAGGGCTGCCAAAATGTTACATTCAAAATATTATGAACAAAAAGAACACATCATAACTATGGAGTCTAATTAATCTTTTAACAGTCAAATTGTTTAATTAGTCCAGAACACCCCATTAATATTCCTTGTACATAATTTTTAGTATCTATCTATTCTCTGTTGCTGAGCATGTCCATCCAATGTCCCTCTGGGACCAAAGGTTGACAAGTTTGCTCTTCTTCCTTGAGGAAAGAAGATTTGGAGGAGGAGAGAGGTGTGTTAATAGCCCTCTTCTTCTTCTGCATTGCAGCCATCACAGATCATATTCTTTATAGCAGCTTTCATTTTCCTTGGGGAAAAAAAAAGCATAAACAATTTTTAGTATAATGGCTCTGAATGTTTCACACTACATTAATGCAACTTGCCAAAATGCATAGACATATTTAGACATTCTGTGAAGCCCGTGGGATCCTCCTTCCTAGTAAGATTATTGCTTCAATATTTAACACAGTGGTCACTCACTACGCAGACATATTATAAATATAAAACCAGCCACAGAACTTATTTCAGGGGTAATGTCACTCTTGAAAAGAAGCTTATTTCCAAGAGTAGTCTTATGCAAAATTATTATTTAGGGACAAAGAGAGATAACTGAAAAATCCTCTCTGTGTGCTTTCTGATATTCACACCTGTGAAATGTGGGGTGGAAAGGAGATCTGGGAAGGGGCCTCTGAGAAATAGCCTATAATTTCAGTAAGCGGTCTTTTATCTTATGTTGAATGATTTTTAGTGAAAAGCGTACAAGAGGAGAAGTATTTGATTGGTTCCAATTTCAGCAGCTGAACTCATCCAGAGCACTCTTATTCTGTGAAAATGCATGAAAAAAATATAACAGAGGGAGTGTTCTGAAATGTATACTCAAAAAAGCAACAGCTCCAGGATAAAATTTATACTAAGATTTTTAGTTAAAAGAGGGGTTAAACATTTCAGTGTTTGAAGAGTTCAGCATATCTCTCATTCTACAAGTCTTACATCACTTCTATCTTGAGAATATTAATTTTCATGAGGAAAGAAGATTTAAAAGCATTTTAATTACTTGTGCATACCATTTTATGTGCAGATCCAACCTTTTCTAGATATTTCTGAAAACAAACTTTAGCATTTGAGAATGGAAATTTATTTATTTTTAGTTTATTCTATTTAATCAAGAAGAATTCACATAGCCCTGCATACACCAAGTGACACCATATGCCCCAAGAGCAAACATCCAACTTTTGGCCCTTAATATGAAACCAAAAGCAACAACTACTGCATGTCTTTGGAAAATAGGAGACTTCAAGATCAATATTATTATTTTATTTGTCTGCAATTACAAGGATTGCCCTTGAAGACATATCTGTGAAACTGTAACTTCTTATTTCATAAAAGCTAGTGAAATAACTTTTTTCTAATACTTTTTTCTTATGGCATGTAAGGTTTGATATGTAAGGTTTCTGAAAGAGAGAAGCTGACTAATTTCAGCTCAAGCAGGCAGTAGCTACCTGGCTTCTTTATTTTTCACAATGGGTAAATATAAGAGGGAAAATAAGAGTTCATATGAGCAAACATTTGCTTATCTTTTGTTCTGTTATGTAGTTGGACAATATAAAGCACATAATCATCTTTATGTGTAATTTGTTTGAGAGGATAATAACAAGTTTCCTAAGGACTAGCTAATACTGTTCTTAGAAGAACACTCTCCAAAACATCATGAAGAAATAAAAACAAGTAAAACATCTAAATATTGAATTTAAAAATAAATAAACATAACAGAAACTGTGTTCTCATTGTCCAATCTGATTTTCTTGGCAGAAGTAATCTGTTGAATAGTATAGAAAATAAAATAGAATAAAGAATAAATAATAATAATAAAAAAATCCTGCACTGTCTCTTTTCTATCATTCTTTTTTTTCCCCTCTTTTTTTTTTTTTTGTTATTCTCTGTACCTGCAATCAACTGGTATTGTTACATCAACATCATTTTGTGTTCATGTTTTCTCTTTGGTTTCTGGCCTCTGGGTCAACTTTTATCCTTTTTTTTTTATCCTTTTTTTTTTTATCATAAATTGCACTTTTACAGTTTTATTTCAAAAGAAAAGGTTTTTTTGTTTTTTTTTTCTGTCTGGAATGTTAGATATCGACTTGCACCTCTTGTGGTTAAGAATCATTGAATCATTGCACTGCGTAGTAAATTGTCTAGCAATGTGGGAACTACTTTTTGCTGTTCCTCTATCTGAAATATTAAAAAAAAATAGTTGACATGGGTACATATTAATCTTGAATATATTTGAACATATTTTTCCAGCTCCACATATAGAGCTCCATTCCTGAATGCAATACTTTGGTTCTTATGATCCAATCAAGTGTCAAGCCTTTTAAACCATGGGATGAAGATGTATATACTCATTTGCAGAGGATTTGTTCATCAGTTTTCCAGTTCATATAATGGAGAAGATTTCACTATGTTGCTGCCCAAGGACCTTACAGTACGGCTTCCTTGAGCACAGAGTTTTTCTGCCATCAATTATTCCCACTGCCTTTCTGAGGTAGCTCACCACAAACCCTCCAAGAATGAAAACTTCAGATTGTGAGGCATGAAAGATCTGGGTCTACAGGACTCATCTAATATCAAGTTCACTGCAGAATCATAACCTCTTGGCTTATAAAACATAAAAAGCTCCAGGCAATCGCTGTGGTTGTTGACTTTCCTCTTATTATGGCACTTACTTATAGCATTAGTCCTAGTCTCACCCTTAGGGGTAAAGACTGAAGTGGATATAAACATTTGTTTCTTCCACACTGGAGGTGACAATATTTTTTTAATGGAATTTTCAATAATTACTCAGAAAGGAAGAGAACTGCTAATCCTTTGTGGGCTGGAGGAAGTAGTGAAAAAGTGCCATGGTAGTGGAGATATTAAAGGAACATGTGACTACTAGAAAATATGAAGTAGATGAAGACTAGCAGAAATTATTTACTCAAAGCCCTGGGAATTAAATCCCTTCAGGAAAGGTCCCTGAAGGGCTAGGAAGAGATGGGAACATCCTCATGTTTTCCTCTGAAGTATCCACTGTAAGGCTTCCTATTTCCCATTGCATTTTGACAGTCTGAGGGGATGATACTGGACTGACGGCTAAGGAGGCATAAGTTGGCAGATTCAACAGTGAGCAAAACTTGGGCAAATGAGAACTGAATAAGACAGAGGTAAAAGCCTGTCAATGCATGCAGCAGAAGAAAAAGGTCACATATATTTTAGAGTTAACAGAAAATGAAGGAACGCTTGCTTGCACATAGCACTGCAGAGTCAGGAAAAGGATATTGTGTTAATCACACTTATTAATGCTAGACAAAAATAATCTATCTGTATTAATGTGACGAAAAAAGTTCAAAATAGTGTAACTCCAAGGAGGGCAGTTAAATAAGATAGTTCTTAATTTTTCTAGTCCCCACTAAGACCACATTTTCACCCATCATTTTCAGGTTTCCAGCTCCCAGACCTCCACAGGAGCTGACCCCAGTGCTGAGCTGCCTGCCTGGGTGAGTTACACATCAGCCTCTGCTGCAAACTGCCGGCTCTCCCCACCAGCTGCAAGCAAAGCCTACGGAGAAGATCCAACCCCATCATCTCTTGGGAGCTCCCCTAAGAGAAGCAGACCACATGCGCTAGTGGATAGAAAAGATAAAACAGTGTGACTCAACAGAAGTCTCTCTGCACCCAAAATACTAATCAATTGTACATATATGCTTCTGAGCACATGAAAAAAATATTTACATAAATATTGCAGTTATGATTTTGGTCAGAACTATAAAACTCTATTTTTTGTGCTATACAAGCAGTTCATGTCAATTTTGTGGCTAGATTGTCTGTCTGTCTTGTGGTTGCCTCTGTCAGGCAACCTGTCTCAGGACAGGCAGAAGCCTCTGGAGGAATGGGAGGGCCAGATTTGCTCCTGAAACAAGTGAGCATTCAGTGTTTAAAGCAGTATTTTTCACGTAACATGGGACAAGGGAATAAGACATCCAAGGAGCTGCAACTCAACAGCCCTACCTGTACCTTGCTCCTCATAAGAATACTCTTGAGGAGAGAGGCTTCATTTGCGGCCTAGCCTCAAACAAACAGGAAAGAAAGCAGGGCTTTGTTTTGTTTTGTTTTGTTTTGTTTTTTTAGGAAACCAGAGAATATCGGAAGGATCTCAGCATTCCCAGATTACCAAGTAGGACTGGAAAGAAATAATTTCCCAGGTGACACTGCGCTATAACAGATTACGGTTACTTGTGAATCTGTTAATTTGTTTTGTCTCACCCAGGTATTCTGAGTTTCTTTTGTGTTGTTGTTTTACTCAAAGGGGTTGTTTTATTCAGGTTTGTATTTTGTCTTCTTTTGAAAGGCCACTTTTAAGACAGACACGTTTGGCTGTCTCTAGGGCCCTCTTTGCTCCATGAAAGAATGGCAGTCTCCCCTCAGCATTTCAGCTCAGGACTTCCTTGCAAAAGGCTTGATTAATTCAGATGCTTCCAGGAAAATATACTGTGGGTGAAATACTGCTCTCATTTTCCTAGATTAACTATATTCACCATAATGCTTAGGTAGCTTTCTTCCTTTTGGAGAGAAGCTTTTCTCAGCAAAATCTATGATCTAAGAGCAGAAAGGAATAAGGTTCTGTGCCATGTCTACATGCCATGGACCCTCAAGTGATAATTTTGACTTAAAATACCTTCCTTACTTAGAATGTATATTTGCTACTGATGGAAATCAAATAATTGCCATATGAAGTCATTCTTCCACACACTTTCTGCAACTGTTAAAATCTTCTTTGCAGCAGCTCCATTCAGAACAACTAGGGAGTTGTGCAAATATTTTCTCCCTCTCCCAGAGAAATCTGGTATTTTACACAGAGAAAAATCTTCCACAAGCATTCTCAACAACTCACTTGTACTTTCAGGCCAAAGTACAAAAACTGATCATTGTGATTTTCTAGATATATATGGGAGTAATGACCAAAAATCCTCTGAGCAAGTAGTGGAGGCAAAAAGATGGAGAAGCAGCTAGCAGATAAATATTGTCCAAGAATTAACTGATTTTCTCTAATCAGGTCCCATGGAAGTTCATTAAAGTGTATGAAGTTCAAATTTTCTTTGCCTGGAATCCAGTGAGTGATAATTAATGAGGGCTGTGACATCTGTGGCAGTGTTTGGAATGCCAGCAGCTATATATTACTCAAGCTTTGAGAGACTGGGCAGTTATTGAACCACATTTGTTTTTAATAAATTAAAATAAGTAGCCTTCAGGATAGAGGAGGAAGCAATTCAGTTTTACATCTGTTGGTGAACACCTACCCTTCCCTTACACAATGACATGTAATAATAATATTTTTGTCTCAGGACTGGAGCTGAATTTTTGCCTGCATCAGTCTTCGAGACTGTCTATGTATGGTAATAGGTGCTTTTTATTTCATACAGTAATTTGTATAACTTTCCACAGCCAGTCTTGCTAAAAAGGAATACTATTCTGAAAGCTCAATTGCCTAAAGGTAATTATACCAAACAATCAGAAGGCAAACACTTATCTCACCTCTCTTACCTAATCTTGAATTCTGAGAGATCTGTGTCTCTGAGTCAAAATTTTATTTCTCCCAAATTTGAAATAATTTGCAGATGTACATTCTCAAAACCAAAATCCATTATTGATGGGAGAAAGCTGGGAGCAATGTAGCTCATTACTTTTGATATGTAGCTTTTATAAATCTGATTACCATAAAATTGTTAAATCTTTTCTATAGAAGACACAAAAGGACCCCTCATCACAACTGACTATTTTTAGCACCATCCACTTTAAAGAAAGAGATTCATTCATTATACTCTTATTTTCACCGAGAAAAAAAGTAATGTTCTTAAGCAGTAGCAGTGTTTTTAAATTCAAAATCACTCATTAAAAACATAAATTAAGTCATTCCCAGTATTGTTCTATACTGCAGCAGGGTTATTGCGCTGTGGATACGGATGATCAGCTACACAAAAGTCTGCATGATTTTTGATTAGAAGCAAGTTTTATGCAAAAACATGAGTAAAATAATTATAGTTGCCTAGCACCATCCACCTGATCAGGCAAAGAGATAAGGCTAAATCATGCCAATGCGCAGGAGCTGCCTTATGTCCATTTAGTCCCTTAGGTGGGTGCCCTGGATTAGCTACAAAATGATGCAAAGAAAATCAATAGTTATTTATAATTATTAAAAATACAACAACCTGTGTCAGTAATCTGCACCAACTGTAGAGTAACCTTATCACAGGATCGTGAAATAATTTATTTGTTAATTGCACATCCTAAATTTAAAATCAAGGCCTGTATTTAAGCTAAAGTGATTTGACAAAGTAACAAAACTGGTGAGGCAAAGGGCAAAAAAGAATACATAGCTGACCAAATCATCTGGAGTCTCCAAATGGCATCATTCCCTCCTCTCACGGTTTTTGTACATGTCAGGAGTAATCGTGCAGAAAATGAATTGCACTGGTGCAAATGATATTACTATTTGCCCCAGAAAACTTCCTATTGACAAGTGAATCACAATGTGAGCAGCCTTGAATGCTGCAGTTTGGCTAATACTCTCTCTCTTTCTTACCAAGTCAAGTTTAATTACTATCTTAAATTTCAAATTAAAAGGATGGTTTTTGTTTCAGCACTCTTTAACATAATAGTTAGGCTTTGATAACTTAGGGTTAGCTTGGATATCCTTGAGAACAAAGTGGTGGAAAGTCTAAACAGGCTTAAAATTGGGTAAGATTCTATGTTATGCCAATATTCACAGACCAGAGTTCAGCAAAGCTGCTTAGTCTTTCAAATATGCTTCATGTATTTAGGAAGAGAAGACATGTTAGAGAAGCAGAAGTTCTGCTCTCAAGTGTAGTAGCTTCCATTTACCTTAACCTGTGAACACAGGTCAATTAACACCTGAAAAGGCTGGTATTTGTGTCACTGTTTAGGAATCACATACCTAGATAAACCAAGTAAAATAGAATTACTTGATTCCTTCTAATCCTTGAAAGCCCAGAAAGCCTGAACTTGTAGCTTGTCTTGACCAGATGGTATTTGGATAGTATGTTAATCTGTGTAATAAAAAAGTTTTTTTGTCTGTGGATTACCACCCTCTGGATTCTATAAAAAAAATCTAGTCTTTGCAAATATAGTTTCAGAGCTGTTGTGGGTGCACAGAGTTCTGTTCCATGGAAATGAAGGTATAAAAAGCAAGGTATCTTGTCACACTCTAATGCCATCAAATCCTTACAAGAGAGTTTGGAAAGTAGACCTTTTCTCTCACGGATCAATATGCCACCTCTAGACTAGATAGACTTTCAGGTTCATTTGTTTGTGATTCTCTGAGTATTTTTTTAATCTATAAGAAACAAAACAGCTTTAATAAGAAAAAAAATCTTCTTCCAGGCACTATTCAGAAAAAGCAAAATGCATTTTATAGGAAATCAAGCCCAAGGATGCCATAGTTTGGGTGAGTGATCAAATTCTGACCATAAAACGCAAAGAGAAAAGATCAATCCATCATACAGAAAGTGACAACTACAGACCCTTAAGCAGAGCACATATATTACCCCGATTGTGATTGTGCTCTGATGTGCAAGAGGAGCACACAGAGCACATGTTTTCTAGACTTAGTTGCAGTCAGGACAATAACTTGATTGGCACTGTCTAAGATGAGGTGCTTCTGGACAAAGCTAAAAGTAGGATTAAAAGCATATAGGGATTTTTTTATAGAAAGCAAAGGCATTGAGGTCTGCAGTGACAGCTGAGCATCAGCTCACCTGCATTTTGGAGATAACAAAGACAACTACTTCTCAAGTGACTGAAGCATGTTGTTTCCTAGAGCAGCTTCACAGCAAGTAGGACATGGACTATTATTACAGGAAAGGAAGAAGGCAAGCTATTTTTTTTGTCTATTTTTGTTTTTCCCAAGGAAGAGTTCTTATGGACTAGTGATTTACTGCAAATGATTGACAGGAATATTTCAAATGGGGAAGAGCAATGCTTGTGGGCATTGTGGGATGTCCTGAATACCACAAGTCACTACATTTCACCAAATGCCTGTATATTCAGCCCAGTACTGGGAGAAGTGTCAACCGAAAGGTAGGAATATAATTTAAACTCTTAAGTAGGAGGGGTGGAATACCAGATTGAGGAAGCACTGTCTGCTGGAATCTGGGAAAAAAACATAAGGAATCAAACAGATGTAAAAGGAATAAGGTTGGGTTGCCACATAATCTCGTAAGAAAAAACAGCAACAAATAAAAATAATAAGAAAGGAAGTAATTAGTGTGGCTCATCAGATGCACCAGACTTGTATTTACTATGCTACAAAGAAATTATTCACTTTTGAAGATGAAATGGGACAAGTAAAGAAAAAATGCTCCTCCAGGAATATACTGTTCTAAGCACTTTCTTTTCAGAGGAAAAAAAAATCTCAATTATTAGTTGATTGAAATTAAAAATGAGTATCAGCTGGGTGAAGTATTTCTTTTCTCTTCCCCAACCTTAGCCACTCATGATTCCAAAAACTCCAAAAGAAAAGAAGGAAACTAGCTTCAACTGTACTTGAAATCATTTATTTTCAGAAGCCCACAGGCATCTACTGATTCTGTATTTACATTGAACTCCACAGCTAGGAGCACATTATCCCCAACAGTGAACAAGATTTTATTTGCATCTTGCTTCATTTATTTATCTTCTAGATTCAGGCTTTGCCAGATTTATCCTCAAAAAAATCTATCTCTGTGCAGACTCAATTTTTCATTTAAAAGACGGTAATAGCCACAGAGTTATTACTATTACTTGCATGGTAAAATTGTCCTCAATAAATCAAGGCTAACATCACTACCAAATAATGTTGACGCTCCATTAGCAGTGGGAGAGCAAGGAATATTTGAATGCCATGGATTGGCTTTTCATTCTAAAAGATGATTTCTCCCATTCAGCACAAATAGAGAAAGAAGAGAGGTTTACTCTGCCACTGTCAAGACAGCGCATGAACTAATTTATCTGGTACTTGGTCTCAGTAGGACACATTTCCCAGACACTTAAATTGCTCTCAGAAGTTTGGAAATTATCAGAAAAACAAACATAATTCTGAAAACTCCAGTAATTCCTTATTGGTTTATTATATAACAAAACAGGTAGTGACTGCACATGTTGTGAATATTTATCTTTCCAAGAGACTTTTAAAGATTTCCAAGAGACTTCAAAATCAATGTAAAGCAAGGCAAATAAACAACTCTGAGTAGCCCCCACAGTCACATAGCGTCGGGCTTCCTGCAGCTGCCAGGGCTTCTTGGTGGATTGGGTTTTCACACGGGCAGGTAGACAGACCTGAAGTCTCATGCCTCTTAGACACAACCTGGAACTTGAAAGCTGAGGAAGAATTTCTTTCCTAGATGAGTTTTGGTGGTTTCTTATAGTTACCTGCTAATGGCCAGAGGGGCAATAGATGTTTTTGTGCATCTCTAATGGCTGCTACCTGCTCTCTGTCCTCCACTGCCCTCCTACCCCCAAACTAAAGCTGCTCCAAAAGCCAAGGGCTAAGGTCACACTTCCTCCCATTTCTCTACAGACACCTACGAGAGGTTGAGAAAAAAGTGCAGTTTCTGAGCAAAACTGCATCTCTAGGCTCCAGTTCTGGACACTTTATGCAAAGCACATCAAACAGAAAGGAGGTACTTTGGGTATTTTTGAACATTGTTGCTCTTTTCTGTAAGGTTCATAGAGAACTTGGCCTCAACTTGTTCCCACACAGCTTTAATCTTCCTTTGGTTCTCACTTCTGCTCAGTTAATGGCCATGGCAGAAATATATCATTTGAGAAAGACCTTACAAGTAAAATGATGCAAAACCAAACAGATTAGGCCATTTCTTGTAGGTCTTAGAGTTAAGCAACAAACAACTTGTGCATGCAAAAGAAGATTAGACACTATACTTACCATCTAGGATGGATCTCTTCTTGCACTTACAAACAGGATAAACTGGGAAGTAGAATGATAGTCAGTATGAATATTCTCTTTATCTGCTCTCGCATTTTGTGGTCTAAGAAAGAAATATTTTAATGAAGTCTCTTTTTCTCAGACCTCTGTGCCGTGTGTATCTTGGCAAGGTCCAGCAAAAAATAGCAGTTTCTTCATCTGACTGTTTTACTGTATTTTGAACAAGGCAGATTTTTTTTTGCTATTGCTTAAATAAAATATGATACAGATGATATTTGATTGTCGTGTTAAGCAAGGAAGCTATTGATTCATAAAAACTTTGATACTTTCAGATGGACCAAAAACTGAGATATGTTTTCAAGCAAACGACAGTAGTTGATAGTATCAGAATTTGTCTCTGAACAGCCTTCTAGCTTGTAGTAGTTTAGACTGACTGTCTCAGATTATGTAAACAGACCTTCATGTATATTGTCATTTGTTCAATCCTTCTAAAAGGAAAAGATTGTTTACCAGGTTGTGTCAGCTTTCCTATGTAAAATTCACTGGGCAATATTCTCAGCAGTTATTAATCACTCAACCTCTGGTGTTTCTTTGCTGATTTACGGTAGGTGAAAATATGCCTCAGCTTTTTCCTTACTCTATTTAGGCATAAATCCCAGTGCATGGGTGTTACCTATTCCACTGAGCCTATCTAGCAAAGTGTCAGAGTCTTCCACCGACTCAGAAAAAAAGATCTTCAAACAGAGAAGGTTACTGGGTGCTGGTCTTCTGTAGAATAGTTTTAGACAATAGAGAAGTATATGTGGAAACAGAAGAAAAGCCTGCTGTTAGGAATAGCAAATTTGACTTTGATCTGTTCCACATCAAAGAGCACACAGTTTTTAATTAGATCTCAAGCTCAAAAATATTATTGCACTGCCAGGCAGAATTAGAAACATTTAATATTACCAGAGAGAAGCCTGGGGATTTCCACACTGGTTAAAAAAAAAAAAAAAAAAGCATTGATTACAGTAAATAGTGCAGCATGACTAACTATATTTTTGAAAACCTTTTAACATACATGCCTTTCAACAAGACTAAGAGCACCACAGAAGAAATTCTTATTTACTGACGATACAAATCAGAGTGGAGCACTAGCTATGTGAGCTTTCTTGTACCACAAAATACTCTTATTTTCAGAATAAATATTTAGATAGATAGATTTTGTAATGCTTTAACTTAGGTAAGAATTGCAAAGATTTTCAAGAAACGTGACACTTTGGGGTCAAATCCTCTTCATTCAGTCACTGCACTGAGCCATCAGCTAACGTATATTCCTCTGTCTATTAACTATAGACAGCCCACAGCTATTGATTCCCATGCTATGGTTGCTTTTTCAGTTTAAATACTTCTCCATCCTCTCTTGCCTGTATCCAATGAGTATCCAAAGAATCTCTTGCACTTTCATTTTGTGGGGCTAAAGAAACCAACCTCCTTCAGCTCCCATTTATATGAGACACTCTCTCGGTCACCCTGCTCATCTGAAGGGCCTTCAGATAAGGACCTGATGTCCTTGTACCTAGCAGAGCAGTGTTATCCAGAAGACTTCATGACAGGTTTTCATCATGTCTCCTACAATAACATTAATTCCCACATGTCAGAAACCAGCATGTTCAATTCAACAGTAATTCTGTACAGCACCATAACATTTGTACATCACTCACTGCTGACTCCACTTTGATCATTTTTCTAGCTTTCTTACTATCCTATTTCTCAAATGAGTCTATTTCATACTTGCCACAGTTTCTACCCAGCCCTGATTTTTTTTTTATTTTCTTCAGAACATATTCCAAACCTTCATACAAGTCTGAAGTCAAAGCAATGGATCTTTACTCACTTGACTACTTTTTTTTTCTTACCTGTGAGTTGCAAGTTTCTTATTCAGTGGCCATGGGCTCCTACAACTCTCCGTTGCCTCTTGCCTTAGTTTTCCTTTACCAATACTCCCAACATAGACATTTTTAACATATTCACCTTAATGGTATTATACTTGCTAATGAAGATTTTAGAACTGGATTCAGCTACTTAACATCCCTTAAAAGATATACGGCTGCCATTCAAATACACACATTTATTTTAAAACTCACTCTGGCAATGCAGAAATTAGTTCCTCCCATCTATATTTACTCTACAGAACTCTGTGCCAAACATAAAGCTCCTAAGAATATAAGGAATTTATACATCAACCTGAACCTCATTTGGAAACCCTAGATGATGTCCTAAATCACAAATGAATCCTGGTCGATATTGGCCTTGATTTTTATATGATTCAAAAGCTGTGCATTTGTGCTGTTACATTTTTTTTTCCTATAAGGAGGTCTAAGTTACAATGATGATGACATTTTCCCCTATTGTTTGAAGAAAAAAGAAAAAGTAGAGATTGACCTAAAGCTTTTCATGAGACTGCATATAAAGAGAATAACTTTCAAATCACTCATAATAGCCAGGCAAAAATGTTGGTACTATAGAGGAGAAAATAGAGAAAGTGATTCTCAGTGAATTGGTTAAAAGTAGACTCTTTTTTCTTCATTTATCAGTGAAATAATGGCTGAATATTGAAAGCAGCACCTGGATCAGAAATGCTTTTTTTATGAAGCAGACATTTAAAACATCAAATCTGATTAGATAAATTATTACTGTTACCTGCAGTTCATACTTCTATCGGGCTGTCAGTGTTTCTATTCAGTCACAGAATAGTTCATGCATAAAATTCAGAGCTAGATGTAACTGCTGACTGTCAGAAATATTAACATTTCTACATTACACTGTAAATGAATACACAGGATTTTAAGTGATTCAGCAAATTATCAATAGCAATAGAAATTTACTGAATGCTCTCATTTTCATCTTGGGTCTATACTGAGCTTACTTCATTTGAAATAAAATAGATTTCCTCACGAAGAAAATAATTAAGAAGCACATATAATTCTCTGCTTAGGGCAGAGATGATTTTTTGATGGTGCATCCCAAAATAAAGTGAAAGCCTCTAGCTGGGAGTCTCAATACTGTTGAATTAAAAATGTATTTTCAAGGGTTATACTATCTTTTGCACTGGTGTGATATAATAGCATTATCAGAGAAAAATCAAAATCTTACGTATTAAAAAATGTAAATTCTTCTCTAATCAAATGAGCCAATTTTTGAAGAAAACCTTATACCCGTCCTTGCACGTCTTGTATCTTACATTATCTTTTAAACTTTTTTTTCACTTTATCTCTTTGAATTAACCGGTCGAGGACAGAACGCAAACATTATTTCAGCTGGGGATAAA
>JAVCKT010096246.1:0-13394 GCA_032273925.1 Rhynchotus rufescens
AGGATCAGAGGATGGTTGAGGTTGGAGGGGACCTCTAGAGATCATCCAGTCCAACCCCTGCTCCAGCAGGGACAGCCAGGGCCCAGGGCTGCATCCAAGCGGGTTTTAAAGATCTCCAGAGAAGGAGACTCCATAGCCTCCCTGGGCAGCCTGTGCCAGGGCTTGGGCACCCTCACAGGGAAGAAGTGCTTCCTCACCTGAAGATGGAACTGCCTGGATTTCAACTTGTACCCCTTGTCCTGTCAGTGGCTGCCACCGAGAAGAGTTTGGCCCGTTCCTCCCTACATTCTCCCCTCAGGTACTTAACACATATTGATCAGATCTCCTCTACAGGGAGTTGGGGGCAGTAGATGTAGTCTCACGGAAAGACAATTAACCCAGAATACCCTGAGGAGGCCCCAGCTCAGTTTAAGCTAAATGAATGAAGTAGATTGAGTTGAGGTAGATGGAAACCATTTGTTTGAAGCACCAAAGGAAGTTTTTCCTTCAAACAAGGAGTTGATGTGTACATGCTAGTAAAGATGAAAGAGTGAGGCTAGTAAAAGTAACCATTATATTCCAACAGGTTAAGCTCACAGCCATTGTTAAGGGACTTTTTACTAATACAACATTTATTAGATTTATTTAGGGGATAATTTTTCTCATTGCAATCATTCCTGTATTAAGAGCTTAAAAGAAAAAAGAAATAATAATACTGATCCATGCTAAATGTTTAGCAAAACCAAGCCTTGGTTTATTTCTCACTAATAGAAATTGTCATTCAAAAATTATCAAAAAAAAGAGCATATAGAAAATGAATAATGAAAAGAGTTAAATTCTACTTTTTCACTCACAGATCTTAAGTCTTTAAGAATACAGTTCTCCAGTCTCGTAAAAAGGTGGCATTTTTGTTGTTGTTTTCCTCCTCTTTTCATCTATGAAATCTGTTAAGAGCAAGTTCAGGCACTTTATTATGAAGTTTACAAGATTGAAGTATTTTGCATAGGTCTAACAAACACTGGGCCTTTGTTAAAAGGACAGAGATCATACTAGGATCCGAAATGTGCTTTACTTTTTTTTCCCCCTTCATGTTACTTTTTTTTTTTTTTGACTTTTAAAAATAAGGTCCACTGATACTGGGAAAATATTGTTTCAAAGACAAACTTCCTAAAACCACCTATCTAGTAGTTAATTCAGTTTTTAAATGATATTTAAAAAAAAAAAAAAAAAGGCTCTATACTGCTCTAGCTTTGACTCCACTTTATTGAAGCAGCATTTTCAGTCTCGTGGAGGTGTTTTTGGTACAACTGTTTGCAATGTGCCTTCTACAAAGAGAATGTTTCAGTAGTCACATTTCTAATATGAACTTTTTGGCACTTTATATATACATATTTCTCCCCCCACACACCTCATTCTCCACCCAAAATGTCAAATGTAATTTACTTTGAAGGAAAAAAGCATTTCTGTCCAGCTCTGCTGGCTAAAGCCTCATACCTTGTTTTGGTTTTCACCCTTTCAGAATTCTACAAGTGCCTGTCCAAAGTCTATGGGATTTACGCTTTTTCCACAAATACACAGGACAGTAACCTGTTCATTAAAACTAAGTATTTTGCAGCTAAGAGCTCGCAACTAAAACTGAAATTCATAGCTTAAACCATGCTAGGACAGACGGTTTAGTTTCTTCAGGCACCTTTTGCACAGAATAAACACTCGCCGCTCACTAGCCTCGTATCAGCACGGAGCTGTGTTGCAGCAGTGAAGCGGCTGGTTTCAGCACGGCTGGCTCCGGGCCAGGGAAGAACCGCAACAAGGAAGTGACACAAGGAACCGAGCACGGAGTATTTGTGCTAAACGCATCCGGAGGTTTCCCGGGGCCCTTCTCGACACAGGCCGAGGCTGCTTTCACACCACGCGCAGCTCTGAACGCGGCCCAGCGCAGGTCCCTTGGGAGAGGCTCCTCTCCCGCGTGCACTCCCGTCACTCACGGGAATTTTCCCTTTGTATCCCTCCCCTTGAGTTTGCCGCTCACACCCAAACTCAGACCAGGGCTACCAGAAACGCTCAGCTGCAGGGAATTACGCTGTAGTTTCAGTTCTGCCAGAGCCGGCCTCCGAGTTGTTTGCTCCGGACTGAAGACAGCAGCAAGAGCTCCGGTCTCATGGAGCCAGTGCTGAAAAGCGCTCAGAGTAGCAGGCTCATGGAGCAGATTTTCTACACTGAAATCATACAGGCTGGAGACTTTCATCCTCCTTTTGAATTCCCAGCAGGGATTAAGACCGGCTGCTACGGCAGACGCTACTTGGTTACTGCTCCCCTGGGGTAACAGGGCAAACTCGATCTGCGCCACTTGCCACACGGTAACTGAGGGGAAGAACCTGCTGGGCCCAGAAAGGCCCCTGGGAGCCCGGTGCCTCCGTGCTCCACATGCTCCAGACCTCCTCCGGGCCCTCCTATGGGGCCCTGTTCATGGGAAAGCCCAAGGATGATATTTTTAGTAGCTCATTTTCAACAGATTTCATGTTTATTTCTCACTCTAAATTTCAAATGCTTATTGGCAATTTACTGTTTTAAAACTACCAGCCTCTCTCTAATACATCTTGAAGTGCTCTGAAAGATTTATAAGGCAAATTGAAAATGAATATTCAAAATGCCAATTACATGAAAGCAACTTGATTCAGTCCGATTGGTATTCCCACCTTCCCCACGGCAGGAAATCCACAGCAAAGGCCTCCGCCTAATGCAGTTTTACTGGTCTAAGCAACATTAAGTTAAAGTGAAAACAAAGCTAAGTCCCAGTTCAGGAAGTGCTAATATGTGGAAACAGGAGGTAGCTACTGCTAGAGCTTACATCACTTTGGTGTTTTAACACAACTATTATTTTTACAAAACAAAACAACAAGAAACCCACCTCTTCTTAGATTACTATTAGGGGAAAGTTTCTGAAAACAGGAAATCCAGTGTTAAGTGATGTTAACCCCACATTTATGCCCACAGAGTTTTCAGTCTAACCATCCAGAACTGCTTTGAAGACAGGGAAACTGCTGAGCCACCTTCAAATAGCACTTACTCAAATAGTGCTTGTTCTGTTGCTACTTACAGAGTAACCAGTACACAGTTTATCTTACATTAACAGCACTGAGGCATCATAAACACTACTGAAGTTAGTAAATAATACCAATTTTAATTTAACTGCTAAACAGTTACATTAAGAGCTTGATTCAACCAGTGCCTTAGTCTGTTCTTAATTTTAAGAACAGACTATGTACAACATTAATTGATTTAATCTTGGAAAACTCTAATTTGTTCTATGCTTTTAACACAAAAAGACTCTGTCCTGTGCTGTAACATTCTCTTCAGTAAGCCAAAAAATTTGGCAAGTTCTTTAAAATAAGCACTCATATAAAATGTTCGTACTCAGAACAGTCAAAACAGTAAATGATCAGTAGCTTGCAGAAGTTATTACCATTAAATAAAGCTGTCGCAGCTGGCAAGGATGAACCATGGATTCTATGACTGTTAATGAAGTGCATCTCAGCTGGTACCTATGCATGCAGGAAGGGGAGCAATATATGATATCACATATAGTAACTTAATGATTACCATCAAACTGCAAGACTCAGGACAGCCATTTCCAGCACTGTCCAGGGAAAGTCCTGAACTACACTGCTGTTAAGCTTTAACCATCATGATTACACACCGTTTAAATGGCAGCTGAATGAATTCAGGAAGTCAGGTTGAAGTCAGCTTCAAGATATGATTTATTTCAACTGGAAATCACTGCCAGAACAAAATGTTTTGAATCTGACCACACCACAAACTCTACCCCTATTACCAGAGGCTCTATCAGACACACGAGGTAAAAAACTATTCTTTAAAACCCCAGTAAAAGCCACAGAACGTAGAAAGTTCTTTTCATTATGGTAAGCTGTAGAAAAGTGCCTGACCTCTGTTATTCCAAGCTGGATTAAATATGAGAAGATACAGTGGGCAAGGCACTCTTCACAACACACCTAAGATGTTTTTATGTTTTGGCAGAAAAACAAGCGTTTTACTAGAAGAGATATTAAGGCCTGAGAAGTCAGTAGTTAAAAGAATTGTTCAAAGTAGCTTTAAGGTTTGATTACAGCTGCACTTACAGTAAAAGACATGACTCAACAACAAACAAAACCTACCAGGACAAAATTGCACCTTAGACTTCAAAAGTCGACAGTGTAAGTACCTTTAAATAAGGTGGCTTTAAGAACCTCATACATAGCAATATGCTACTTCCCTAAGAACATACCAAGTCTCTAGTACCAAACCAGTAACAAAGTAAAACACACTCAGTTCAAAAAGAAAAAGAAATTTAAAAGTGCATTGTTTTTTAACAAACATCATTACTGAAAAATTTCATTTTTAGATTGTGCGTAGTGAAAATCTGCTTCTTTCTTGGGAGTGTTATATATTGCATATTTCCATTTGATGCTGTTCTGTTCAAAAAAAGGTTGCAAGTAAAAAGATGGCCATCTCTGGAATCAGGTGATACAGAAAGCTGGGTTTAAAAAAAAAAAAAGTTAGTTTTCTCCCATCCCACAGTATATCACTTAACTTATTTCAATCTAATTTTTAACACAGATTTTATAAAATTAAAAATAGCGTTAAGGCAAAAAATAAGGTATAACAAAAGCCTGAAGGACACAGGACCAGGAAGATATATATGAAAATCCCAACAGTTGATTTAACTTACTTGCAAATTAGGTCTGACATTCAGATTTTTTCCAGTTAGCATTAGTTCTGTCTCCCTCTGATTTGGTTAGCTACTGAGCCTCTTCAAGCAGTTCTTATTCTCTTTTGTTTTCTAGGGTGAACAAGCTAAATCTGAATCATTCTGCATACCTGAAATGGAAGTTTGAATAAAAATCCCTCTCTATACTAAGCTGCCTTGTAATTTCTCCTTTACTGTTTATTTCAGCAGTCCTGATCAATATTTTAAGTGATCAACACACTGATGTTTCTAGAGACACTCTCACTTCCCTCTATCAGAGCATCCCGACTACATCCTCTGTATCTGCCTCTCTCTCCCCTGCCCCATTTCACTATTCACCTCTTAGCCTCTCTCTCCCCTAAACCTTCTCCCCTTCTTTCTGTTGTAACTTGACCAACAGCCCAAGTTGCATAAATAACCACACATTTGAACATCCTCTATATCATGTCACTTTGCATTAGGTATGTTATATTTTGCCTTTGCTGAAGCTGCCAGGTGAGTTTCAAAGAAAGAAGGAGCAGAGAAAAAAAAAAATACACACACAAAGCCTTATCGGAAACAATGGGTAAGTTTAACAGATGCACCAGAACATTTACTAGAAAAAATCCAGATTATAGCAGAGAAACACGTAAAATATGCTGCACAGTTCTCTTACCTTCAAAAAATATCTTACCTTGGTCTGGATCAGTGCTTTGCAGTTATTAACACTGAATCCATCAAATCCAAAGTCCTCATCATCTTTAGCATTCGATTCATCAGCAATGTCACGCTGGCTCTCTGGGAAGTCCTAATAAAGCATAATTTGCTTTTATTTAAAAATAAACAAAGAACACCCATGTTTATCTGACCTCAACATAATCTATAGATAAGTTTTTCTTTATAAGAACAATAACCACCAGATCTTATTTCCTGAAGCTGTATTGTGATTTGTCATGTGGTCTGTAATATTAATACAGTTTTATGACAAAACAAGTTCAATACACATGAATCAAATTGTGACTGAAAAAAAAATAAGCTATTTCCAAATTTCCAAATAAAGTTATTGCTGTTCTATACTAGAATATAACCAAGAAATACACCAGCAACACTGAAAAAAATACAATTTTCCAATAAGCAAAAAGAAGCAGTGATACAATTTGTAGTTACTTGTACACCGATTTAATCCACCTGTATTTGCATAAGGGACTAGCTATGTTGGAGAAGTCAAAGGCGAGTGGGTAAGAGTTGCTTTCAGGTGCAGAACAAGCTCTATGCCTGATTTTATTTACATCTAACTCGCATGACAAGCGAAATGACGATAACAGGACAAACCTCTTCCTCACATACACACTTCAGTAATCAAATGATTAATCAAAACAGTTACTTCTAAAAAGCACAAACTACCAATTCATGACTATTAAATAGCCAGGTTAAATACTACACCATTTTTGATATCTATGTCTTCTCAAAATAAAAGATTAAAGAGTGAGATTTCTTTTGTGGATTTTCCGTACTTTTTCCCCCCCTCTCTCTTTTGTTCATATAAAACACTGTTCTCCTCTTGCCCAAACAAATAATCTGGAAAAAAAAAGGGGAAATACAACACACTTTCACATTATACACAATTAAAATAACCAGTAACTGCCTTAACAACCTCACTGATTCATATCCAATTTTCACTTAATGAAAAGATAATAGAGGTTAACAATTTTCTCATACACTGAACAGAAAAAATAAAGCCATCCGAGTGAACACATGTGAACGGTAATTCTACGGCCAAAGCTGAACACCCCACTTAATGCAATAAGCACTATATAATGGAGGCTTCAGTACAATCCCAAATTGATCCCTGCACAACTTTCACAGTAACTGAGATAATGCTGAGCAAACACTCTGCTGTAATTTTTTAAAGGTCTTCTTTAAAGAAACCCACAATTCACCCACACACAGTGCATTCCTCGTGCATCACCTTACACAAAGCAGGACCTACACCCAGGTGTTTATGCTGGCACACCAGCCAACCTTTGTTCAATTACCTTTTGATTTGCATTTATTCCAAGAACACTCAAGAGGTTTTCTTGGCAATGGGATTTACTCCAAGGATGTCTTAAGCTGGAGGTATTATCCAAGTCTTTAAGAATTCTCCATATGTTTCCACAATCAATGCTAGGAAAGGAAGACAAATGAAGGTTGTGAAATGCAGAAGGTTTCCAGCAGACAAACAGAACTTAAAGTTATTTTCACCAGACAATTGCACACAAGCCTACTTTGAATAAAAGGCAACTTAAAACTATTTCTACATTTGTTCAAACTATCAGCCCTTGTACTAATAAGCTTGCACAGCAATTAAGAGCAACAACTACTCAACATCATTGTATGTATGAGCTTCTCAGATAAAAAGTGCATTAGAAGCCTATTTCAGAGCCCATTATATGCCCACAACTTACACTGTTCAATTAGTTCTGCGAAATCCAGGTAAGCAGTTCAGCCCTATCGATTCTGAAGCTCCTATTTTTAATTTTTCCTCTATTTCAGCTGTGTTTCCCCCATATAGCAACTTGAGACTGAGGCAGGCTACCTTGTGCTATCTGGTCTAGACATACGTACTACAAATCAGGGACCCAAAGCCAGGGGCACAATACAACCGAAGTAGTGAGAATTAAAGAGCTCCCTCTGCACGCCACTTTGGATTCTTATACTGCATTCATCTTAGATAAAAGCAAGGGCTTTCAGTTTAGTATATGAAGCAAGTAGCATTTATCTTTACTTTATTCAGCACAGTATATCATTTTTGCCCTGTCTTTAGTAGGTACTCTTCTAATATTGAAGTCTTTTTTCACATATATCCATTTTTTTCCTCTACAAGTTCAAACCTGTTACCTAATTAAAGTTTAAAGCACATGCAAGGAGCTTGTTGAAAGGATGTCCACGTTAAATGTATTTTATTACAACTCATGTAACGTTTCCAATGTACAATCTGAATAAGTGACCTAATTTTCCTAGATATAAAGCCTCAGATGTATGTAAAAATAACTACAATAACTACAATACTCTTCAGGCACTGCTGGTCCTTCGAAAACATGTCACAAGTCTAAAAGCATTCCAGCTGTCTTGAGAGCTAAGTCAGTGATACTAATTGCTGTTAACATAACCCCAGGAAAGGAGCCAGATGCACCACAGATTCAGAAACAAATCTTCTTTAACACGAGGTTACCACCTGAGAAAAATGGGGATGGGAAAAAGAGAGCAGGTTGTCAGCAGAAGCAGCAGCAACGCTCAGGCTTTACAGGGCAGAGAAATAAGTCAGACTTGCTGCAGAGGAAGAACAAGCAAACAGGAAGAACAGGCTGCCTGTTGGTGTTCTGGCATTCCAGAAACTTAGTCATAAACTAGCAAACCAACAGCAGAGAAGGAGGAAGAAGGAAAAAAAACCTAAGCAGGAATTTATGCTTTTGATACATTGCCTACCTTTTTTTTTTTTTTTTTTTTAAAACAGCTAAAAACCAACCTATTTCCTTAGTAACACAACAAAAATGCTAAGATCCAAAGGCTTAAAGAGTGATTGAAATGAATTTCAATTCAAAGCTAGTTGGCAATTATTTTAATTTTTAAATTATTAGTATAATTACTGAGGGTGCTTTTTGTTTGTTAAAAAAAAAAAACACAAAACCCAAACTATTTCTTTAAACTCATTACCAAAGTTGATTCTTCATAAAATCAGGAATCCCGGTATCTTCATTATTTGTATCAAATACTTGATCTAAACTTCTTATACTCTCCCTGGATTGTGGTACAGTGACTTCTGGAAAGCTCAGCTTAAATATATCCTCACAGCTGTGGTTTACCTAGAAAAAGCAGAATTTTATTACAGACATTCCATGAGCCAGCACTTCACAAAGATCTGTTCTAAAAAAACACAGTGTTCTCACCAATTTTATTATTATTTGTATTTAACAGTTGTTTGTATATGAACAGAACAGAGGGACTGTAGTTCAACATTTTGAGTACTTATCTGGAATTACAGGATACTATTAAATTGATTTGTAGAGTATTTCAGTCGATTTAGCTTACAACAGTGATACTATTAAGGGGGAAAAAAAGTTCGGAAAGCAAAATTCTATGAAAGAACACTTATTAAATCATAAATTCAGGGTCAAGGAAAATAAAAACCCTCTAACTAGCTACAAAATGGCAAATGGGAAGGGAACTAACATCAAGCAGTTATTCCTGGCATTTGAGGAATAAAAAAACAGTATTTAAGAAGCTTGAGTTAAGGGACACACGTGCCTGTCTTGCTCGCAGTGTCTTCCTGGAGTCTCCTGTTACTTTGACATGTGCACAGGACACCGAAATCATTATTCACTGGCTTACAATTTGCCAAGCCAGAGGAAAAGCTCAGCATACAGGAAAACTGTCAGACTGTATTTGTATTCATTTTATCCTTATTTTCCACTTAGCTAGGTATTTCTAAAACAAAACTGAGGTATGTTTTTCTTTGCCTTATAGCTTTGCAGCAATTGTAGTACATGAAAGCATGAATTTCAGATCTGTGGATATAGAGGTTTTATTTAAAATGCAATTATATCAGAATATTCTAGTGTTCCAGTGGGGAAGACTGCAGCATTTAAGCCAGTCCATGAGTGTTAAAATGGTCTGTATTTAAAGACAGCAAAACCCCTTAAAGTTGTTCAGTTACAGATGCAAAGTATCCTGCTACTGCAAACAAAAAACTTGTCATATTAAAACATAGGACTTTGACTCTAGTTATTAGAATTTAATTGAAGCACTTAAAATGGACATGAGTTTAAGAACCCTGCCAAACCAGACTCTTCTGTATTAATCATACAGAAGAGACAGCTCAGAAGAGTTTGTGATTCAAACAAATAAAAAGCATAGCAATGAAGGATACAGGTATATTATGTATGTTATGCATTTGAAGATATCTTGAACAGCCCTATTGCTGCTTCACTATCCTGAGGAAAGAAACTTATTAAATACTCAAGTTTTGATATTAAGTTACTTATATCAAACGTCACCAGCAGACAAGTGGTAAATTATTATTGCTACAGATCAACCCTGTGGAAAGTTCAGAACAATTGCTCTTTTTACTAAAGAACAGTTTTACTTTAGGATAAAAATAGTATGAGTAAGTGGTATGAATATTTGTTTTGTATTCAGACATTTGTGTTTTCTTTTTGGTAGTTTCACTTTGCCCTAAAACTAAGCACTAAAATTTATTAACTGGAACAAGGTATAATCTCTAGACTTTTTTTGCTAATGGAAATGTATTATATAACTTAGCATTTAATCAAATTCTTAGTTCTAAGGTTGTATGTGAGAATGCAACTTGCTGTGTGGGTCAGGATATATTCACCAAGTTACATCTTTATTATGTGTCACATTTATTAAAGATAGGAATTAATCTAAAATGCCCATATTATTCAGCCTGTATACAAAACACAGAAGTTACCAATTCCTGACTTATTTAAATAAATCATTATTAAAATTAAGCTTGCAAAAAAAAAGTTTGTTTACTTTTTGTTACCAATTTCCCCAAATTTTGTTTCCTATGCCCACTTGTAAAACATGCGTGCCCTGGGTCAAGGTTCATTGTTTCTGAAGGCTTATGCATCACTAGGGTTCAGAAGCAAAACAAGGCAGCACAGTCTTTAAAGCTCCCCAGCAGGAAAACTTAAGCATTTGTCAAACACAGCAAAGAAGCTGCTTTTGTTCCACTAACAGCAAAGTAGCTTGGCAATTTCTCTCCCTCCACAGCATTATCCCCCATAGAGGAGACATTCAGACACAAATCTCTGGAGGCAGGAAGCAGGAGCACAAATATTTCCAGGTCTTGGTTTGCTGTCGGCACATACCTCATTCAGAGAGCTAGAAGCCTCCTGCCTCCCGGCGTGTGGAGATGGCTCTGAGGACAAGGGACCAACCGAGGCACCGCAACGTCCTCTGCACAAGTCCGTATCACCTTTGGAAGCTTTCATCGACTTCCCCAAAACTTCAGGATTGCGACTGAAATTCTCCAGCTTATCTAAGGGCTCCCTGAAGCCTTCAAAATCACCCCAGGAACCACTGATTTCCAGTGTACTATGAGTACTATCAGAAACCCCCTCACAGCTTCCTTCGCTGTTCACTGCAGGGAGGCTCTGCTGCATTACTTCAAGATTAATCATTTCATCATTATTTCTCCTTTTATTTGAGTCACAGTCACTTTCACGGAGAGGCGTATCAGTTATATCAGCTACTAGATCTTCCAGAGACATGCAGTGTAACGTGTCTGTATTACTAAGACCTTCTACTAGCGTCAGATTCTGCATTTTGGCTGAAAAGAATGAGGAAAAAAAAAAGAAAACAGGCAGAAATAATTTGTTGAAATCTGCCTTGAAATCTTTCTGTCCTGCAGAAAGAACCAGTGACGTTTAAATGAGGTAGAAATCTGAATATTTACGAAACCTAATCCCATTCCTCATTTCACCCCAGGGGCGGCCGCGGTGCTGATCCCCAACACGAAGCCCTCCGGTCTCTCCTCGGGCATCAGCAAGCGCAGGTTGTTCGGCCTCTCTGTGTAGAGTATCAGCCTGCAAAGAAAGAACTGTAAATAAATACTTCTGTGATAAGGGCTACGAAGCCATAAGAAAGGGTAGTTGATAAGGCAGGAGAAAGAACGCTCAGGTTAAAATAAACACGTTCCAACGTCAGGCAACTGGAAAATGCAAGAGTTACGGCCACGTTCGGGGCAATCTTGGTACCAGTTCTCAGGAAATAAGTTTAATTAATGTTCTTAGCGTGCTCTACCGCTAACCCACCGTGTTTCCTAAATCCTGAGTTTGCGTTCCAGGTCTGCAGGGGCCTTCCCGGGGAAGGAGCGGACGGCAGCAGCGCCGGAGCGGGCTCCCTGATCCCACGGAACCGGCGGCGCTCCCACCGCTCGAGCGGCAGAGCCAGACCCACTGAATTCATTTTGACACCTTTGAACGCCTCCATGCAAGGCTGAATTCCTGCTTCCAGGCCAGCCGGTCCCCGCGCGCCTGCTCCTGCGCGGGGCGCTGCTCTGGGGCAGGACAGCGCTCAGAGACACGGCTGCTACCGGCTGGTCACTAACGGGCGTTTCCTGCCCTCGCCACCTAGCGCACTCCCCGACCTCGAGGACCCCGAGCGGATTCCGCGGCGCTGCCTCCGTTTGCGTCTCGCGGAGACGGGACCCGGCGGTGCTGGGGCGCGGAGCTGTCCCCGCGGGTGACAGCGGCGGCTCCCGCCGGGCTCCGCTCCGCAGGGCAGGGCAGGGGGGACACAGCCTTACCCGCCGCGTTCCCGCCCGCCCGCGCCGCCGCCGCGCAGCGAGCAGCCTGCGG
This sequence comes from Rhynchotus rufescens, assembly GCA_032273925.1. Classification (NCBI taxonomy): domain Eukaryota; kingdom Metazoa; phylum Chordata; class Aves; order Tinamiformes; family Tinamidae; genus Rhynchotus; species Rhynchotus rufescens. The sequence continues at coordinate 12,067 of JAVCKT010096246.1, forward strand.
CCACACGCTGCAGGTCGTCGGGGGCGGCGCCGAGGTGTGTGCGGGGCCCGCCCGCGCCGGCATTGCACTTTTAAAGGTGAGGGGGCGGGGCCTGGCGCCGCTGGGGCGGGGCCTGACAGAGGGGGCTGGGCCTCCTTACCAGAGGGCTACATAGGGGCGGTGCCTGGGGCGGGACTATGGTGAAGGGGCGTGGCCTGGGATGGGGCGGAGCCTTCAGGCTGCGGGGCGGCGCGGGGCTGTGGGGCCGCAGGGACCTTCCCGGCCCCGCCGAGCCGCCCGGTCTCCGCGAGGCGCCGCGGGGGAGGGAGGCCCGCGGTGCGCAGCCCTAACTGCAGCCCTGCCCGCACACCGCGGGCCGGGCGGGACGGGACGGGACCGGCCGAGCTGCCCCTTCCCCTCTCCGACCTGCCCCCTTCCATCAGAGCTCCTCCTCCTGCCTGACCTCCTTCCTGCTGCTCCAGTCTCCTCCTCCTGCCTGGTGCCCCCCTCCTCCTCCTGCCTGACCTCCTTCCCCTGCCTGACCGCCTCCTCCTCCCGCCTGAGGTCCTGCTCCCATCGGACCGGGTGCTCCTCCGGCCAGTCCCTCTCCCATCGCACCTCCCCCTTCTCCTCCTGCCTGGCTTCCTCCTCCTCCCTGATCTCCTCTTTCTCCTGCTGCCGTATCCCCCCCTCCCCCCAGCCCGCTCTGCCCCTCCTCTTGCCCGGCCTCCTCCTCCTCCTCCTCCTCGTGCCTGACCTCCTCCCCTCCTGCTGTCAGACCTGCTCCTGTTCCTGCCTCGCCTCCTCCTGCTCCTGCCTGGCCGGTTCCTCCTCCTCCTGCCTGCCCTCCTCCTGCATGGCCCCTTCCTTCCCCCTTCTCCCGTCCAACCTGCTCCTGATCCTTCTCCACATCTTCCAGAGCAGCCATGAGCGGCAGAGCCTCATCAGTTGTTTCCTCAGCTCCCCTGGGGCCTTTCCAGCCGCACCGCTCTGGAGTGTCCCCGTTCCCTCCCCTTTCTCTGCTTCTTAACACCTGCTTCTCTGGTTCAGCTGCCATGAAAAGCTTCACCTTTGTCTGCCTGGCTTAGAACCACCCCCCAGTTCATATTTTACAACCGGAATTCAACACACACCCTCTGAGAGAATCAGGGGGCTGATTTCAAAATCATGACACTAAAAATAACGCGTTCACATTTTCCGACTGTCCACAATCTGACAGGCTAAGGACGTATGTCTTAATTGTGAAGGCTCATGTTTGTTTTTAATTTGAGAACAATTGAAATTCTTACAGAATTACAAAATTCCATGATACGGAGTTGAAGAAAAAAAAAAAAAACCAACACACCCTG